>JAWQFJ010003128.1:10000-20000 GCA_034096865.1 Theodoxus fluviatilis | reverse complement strand
TTTGTATATCTTAAGAAATTCCATGTAAACACTAGATTAACCTGAAAATAAATCTAAATTTTTCTCTTGCTGAAAACTCTCTTTCTGTCTGCTTGGCTCTCGGGACTCTGTCAGGAACAGCCCCAAGCAGCCAAACAGCCCCAAGCAGCCAAACAGCCCCAAGCAGCCAAACAGCCCCAAGCAGCCAAACAGCCCCAAGCAGCCAAACAGCCCCAAGCAGCCAAACAGCCCCAAGCAGCCAAACAGCCCCAAGCAGCCAAACAGCCCCAAGCAGCCAAACAGCCCCAAGCAGCCAAACAGCCCCAAGCAGCCAAACAGCCCCAAGCAGCCAAACAGCCCCAAGCAGCCAAAGAGCTGCAAGGAGACATCGGGACATGGTCAGGTCATTCAGATCCTGTCGTGTGTTCAAACCGCCCTGGAAAAGCAAGCCCTGTATATCGTGTTGGTCCTGTTGGCTTCTTTTTTCCTATAATGGCCCTTCGCAGCTATGTCTCAACCTGAAGCTCAGTGCAGGCGATTGACAAACTCTAGTTTGAAACTTCACTGGCAGTAACGTGTTCTTCTGAAGCACGCGGTCATACGATCAAACCTCGATACAGCCGTTAATGTGTGTTCTATTGGAGCTTAGTGCCCGACGAGAAGGAAGTCCGAAGCAAACTTAGCAAACTTGTGTTCGGAAACTGGTTCATGCGAATTGCCCGAGAAGGATGGAAACTACCTGCCGGACTTTCCGCGACTCCCAAACGAAAGAGCAATTTTTTCTGACCAATCACGACGCAGCCTCGGGCTACTTTGCCCAAGTTCACACGTGACTTATCAGGACACGATCACCGAAGTCTACTTCGGATACTTGGCAAACCCCCCATTTCATCTATGCCGAAGCTTCGCCCAGTTAGAACACGCCTTCAGCCACCAATAGGTAGGTTCACTCTGCAGGGAGTGGAGATGGTGTTGCAGCCTGACTGTGCGTCGTATCTGTCTGTCCCTATTTTTATCACCAGGTGCCAAGTCAGGATTGATCTGAAGGCACAGTGATCATGGGGTAATGTGGGAAGTAGTCTGATGCAGATATGAGTGATGTCGATGTATGAAGCCAGTATCTTTGTCGTGACTTGTGCGTCGTACTTAGTCATCAGCATCATGAGTGTAACAGAAAGACTCAAACATATCAGTGGCAATAATGCATTAAGAGCCATGTCATATCCCTCCATGACACCAATACGAAAAGCAACATAGGGTGAGGTCATACAAATAATTTTATTATCGGCAGAGAGTGTCGGGGCAGCAAACAATAGGTTCTCATGGACTCGATGTGTTATCCTCGGACAGAATGCTACGAATCGGCCAACATGTTCCGTGTATTTGCACACAAATAATCTCATATGCAAACCTCACCTGAATATTTCCCCATCATGAGTGGAACATGAATTTGTACTTTGGTATTTTAAAAAATCATGTAAAAAAAGGGATACATGCACGTTTTCAAACCAGAATAAGACAAAACAATATATATGTAAATATCCAAAGGGGCCAAGTTGAAATTATGCCTCTGTGTTCATCATGTCCACACCTATCGTTTATGAGCATTAACTCCAACACATGAGACCATTAAAAAAGTATGCAATCATTGCACACACTAAAATGGGACAAAAATGAGTCTGATGTTATATAAACAGAAAGAACTTAAGAAGAAGGGTTCCAAAATTTGATCTATTGGCAAGAAAGAGATCCCCTTTATAGATTGTTATTCATAAATACATCTGCAGAGGTTGACAGAAAAAGGTTAATGAATGAAAATCAAAAGACGCATTTATGACCTTTTTTTCTGGTTAGGTTGAAAGAGATACGTTTTTTGCTTCTTCGTCTTTTGGTGAACACTACAGTGACATATAGTCTGGGTTACCCCTCTCACATCATCAAATATGCATTTCAAAATAAACAAATGAACAATGCCATGAATAAATGAGGTGTATTCATTCTGAAAACACACACAATTTACCCCCGCAATTTCTTCCGTTACATTTTGTTTCGCCTCTTTGTCTCTCTGTCAGCACTTTTGTACAGAAAGACAACTTAATACATAACTCCAGTTATAGCCTGGATATCATCCTAGCATTAACACCATCGAAGTCACTTCCGTGCTGTGCACTTTCTTGACTAAAACACCTGCACTACTACTAGATACAAAGACGAAAGACTCAGTCGTGTGAAAACTACCAGAAAAAGTTTACTCCAAGAAGATTTTGTTCAGTCTCCAACGACAACGGGGGTGCATGTGTGTGCCTGGAGATGAAACCTCTTCTAGAACAGTGTGTGCCATCTGTGGTAATGCCGACGCCATTTCTAGTCTAGGAAAAAAAATTCAATCACACAGCGTGCGTGCATGCACGCACACAGATACCCACATGCTAATTGGACAAACTACTCTCATCATTTAGGGTTTTCAAAAATCTTTTGTTTCTCCATTCATCATATCCGAACCTCTTTCTGTTTCAGATGCAAAGCCAGTGTCGTCCATTTTTCCGCTCAATGGCGACAGTAAGTAAAAGATTACAAATGTTGTTCTAAGCTCTCCTATCTCGAAAATTGTTGCAGCAGACATTAGAGAGTACAGATGGGTCACCCGGAGATATGTTACAAAGAGAAAATAATGGCTGCTGGCGGGAGAGATAGAAGGTTGAATATTGGAACGAAATGAGAGAGACAAAGAAAAGAATCCATGTTAGTCAACAGAAGTACAAGAAGAAGGGGGGGGGGGAAAAGGCCCCTAAATCAGAGATGTGTAACTTTTGGTATGTTTTTTAAAAACAGAGACCATCTGCAACATATTAGACAGTTTGGCCCCAACAGATTTTGTCATATTTGACAGAATCGTTGGCACAATACAGTGTCTTCTCAGACCTAAAAAAAAAAGGAGGGGGGAAGGGGGGGGGGGGGGGGGGAGGGGAGAGAGAGGACGGGGACATTGAGATCTAAGAAAACATTCGTTCTGAAAATTACGTGGTGAGCAAACCTCTTGTGGCAGTAAAACTCAGTAATCAATATCATCATCTAATCACTTTTGTTTCTTCTCTCTGGAAGTTGAGAAAAAAGACTGACTAGTCTTTTTTAATGCCTTGCAATCCTGAGAATAGATCTCATTTCTTCACAATGGTAATGAAAGGGCTGATGTGCATTTTGCGAAATATACTCTTTTTATGCCATATATCTTGCATTTTAATGCATCAGTTCCTCATAACACAAACGAAAAAAATGTTTAAAATGGCAAAGGGGATTTTTTTTCAGTACAAGTACAGGCATAGTATGATTTTCCAACAGTTTATATTATGCAGCCACACACACAAAAAAGGGGGTAAATATTCAAGCAATCTCTATGTAAAGTTTTGATATTAGTGGCAGGCACACACGCGCACACAACCAAGCATTATATAATTTTAAATACAACCTTCACGTTTTTTGATCTAGCCTGAAGTGACGATATATGTATAAATGTGGCTGTTAGATAACTCAAAATTCCCTGAAGTTACTAACAACCAAACGGACATACAGTCAGTATTATGGTGCCTTGATAATAACACAGCTAGATAACAGTCTTAATGTACATTTTTTTACTTCATACGTGGGAGTGCAAACTTACACACACACACACTCACCCACACACACACCCACACACACCCACACACACACATATAACACATCTAGCGTAAATCACACTGCTTGACTTTTTTTCCAGGAAATCTAAAGATTTGTCACTAGATAACTATTGATAACTTCACTTTCTACTCCAGCAAACATCTAGATATGGTATCACTAAGACTCTTGTGTACTTTACATGCATCTCACATTAGTGCATAAACCTATACTGCAAACTGTAGGATGGGAAGGCAAAAGAAACCACAAAAAGGGGGGGGGGGGGGGGGGGGGCGGGGCAGAAATTTAAAATAGAAGAAATAGTCATCTATGGAGAAGGACTTGTGATGATAAAAAGTAAAAGATTAAAATAAACTCTCTTTTTTTAAGGGAAAGGGGGTGGGGGTAGAACAGCAATACAACCTGCCATATTCAATACATATCAGTCCCACATGAACTGGGTTAATCCATTTGTTGCCAAAAAGCATTTCCCCGCTTCAAAGGAAAAAAAAAAGACAACTACTTTGCGTGTACAGAGTCATTGCTGACATTGTGGCAAAAGCACTTTTCACCTACATCTTCCCTCCAACAAAATCATGTGTGGAAAACACGATGAAAATGACGTGCAAACACATGTGCTTTGGTCACACTTCACAACATATTCAAAATTCTTGCATGTAATATCATGAGGAAACTACAGAATATGAAAATAGAGACTTAACATGTCTTCCATACTTTGATATAGATGTCAAACCTGGCTGAATCATATTCTACAGCACAAAATATGTGAATGAGATGTTTTGATATGGGAACAGTCCATACAAATCTCCATCAAATCTGGTGATATATTTTTCTCTGCACATGTTCATAAGATGCACATTTTCCTTGCGAGTTTTCTCCACAACCTTGAGCTTTTTTTTCCACATGAAAGTGTAGATCAAAATGAAAACAATATCAAATATTGGCCAAAAATAGCGTAATGATATCCATAAACTAAATAATAACCAAAAAACAATTGCAGTTATTTTGAAAATGGACACAAGTCCAGTGAGGGACCAATAACATTTGTATTGGGTTAGTAAATGAAAAATTGGTTTCCAAAATGTAAATGTATTACTATTAGTGTATCAAGAAAGAAAGAAAGAAAGAATAATCTCCTTTCTGTGTTCACTAGGTAAAAGTCATTAACAGTGAGAAATGCAAAAGGCGTACATTCTTGCCTTTCTTGATGGCATCTGACATACCGGAGGGAGGGAGCACGGGAGGAGAACCACTAGCCCAACTGTTCACGTATTTAAACTCTCTCACATGTGGCTGACCACACAAAAGAACAAGCCCACTATCATGAACTGAAATCAACCAATGATGGATCATAGTTTCCCATGGTTCTACCCATCTACACATATCCTCAGCAAGTTGATTCGAAGCTGTGCGTCTATTTCTCAGTGATACTCCTCCTCAGTTCTCCTTCATCGTGGCTCTCCGTTTTTTGTGGAAGAATGTGAAATAGAAAACGGCAAGAATAGCTCCGACGTGGAGGTAGAAGTACAGCGACCTGTGAGGTAAACAGAAAAATGGCATTGAGGTAGAAATAAAGTGATATGAGAGGTAAACAGAAAAATGGCATTGAGGTAGAAATAAAGTGATATGAGAGATAAACAGAAAAACGACATTGAGGTAGAAATAAAGTGATATGAGAGGTAAACAGAAAAATGGCATTGAGGTAGAAATAAAGTGATATGAGAGGTAAACAGAAAAATGGCATTGAGGTAGAAATAAAGTGATATGAGAGGTAAACAGAAAAACGACATTGAGGTAGAAATAGAGTGACCTGTGAGGTAAACAGAAAAATGACATGAAGAGACAGAGAGTGATCTGTGAGGTAAACAGAAGATCGACATGAAGAGAGACAGAGGGATCTGTGAGGTAAACAGAAGAACGACATGGAGGTAGACATAGCGTGATCTGTGAGGTAAACAGAAAAACGGCATGAAGAGAGACAGAGAGTGATCTGTGAGGTAAACAGAAAAACGACATGAAGAGAGACAGAGGGATCTGTGAGGTAAACAGAAAAATGACATGAAGAGAGACAGAGAGTGATTTGTGAGGTAAACAGAAGAACGACATGAAGAGAGACAGAGGGATCTGTGAAGTAAACAGAAAAATGACATGAAGAGAGACAGAGAGTGATTTGTGAGGTAAACAGAAGAACGACATGAAGAGAGACAGAGAATGATCTGTGAAGTAAACAAAAAAATGACATGAAGAGAGACAGAGAGTGGCCTGTAAGGTAAACAGAAGAACGACATGAAGAGAAACAGAGAGTGTGATCTGTGAGGTAAACAGAAGAACGACGTGAAGAGAGACAGAGAGTGACCTGTGAGGTAAATAGAAAAAACGACTTGAAGAGAGACAGAGAGTGATCTGTGAGGTAAACAGAAGGAGGGCATGAAGAGGCAGAGTGACCTGTGAGGTAAACAGAAAAATGACATGAAGATAGTGACCTATGAGGTACATAGAAAAAACGATATGAAGAGAGACAGAGGTAAACAGAAAAAACGACATGAAGAGAGACAGAGAGTGACCTATGAGGTAAACAGAAAAACGACATGGACGAAGAAATAATCAAACTGTGGGGTAAACAAAATGGGAAAAATATGGAGGCAGAATTACAATGTGGAGGTAGAAATTCAGTGATATGTGAAGTAAACAGAAAAATGACAGTGATGAAAAGAGAGTGAGCTGTGCAGTAAACAGGAAAACGAAATGGACATAAAAACATAGCATAGAAGTTGAAATACATTGACCTGTGAGGTAAACAAAAACAAAACAAAACAAACAAACAAACAAAAGGGGGCAGAAATACAACACGGAGGTATAAATGCATTGATCTGTGACGTAAATGTAAAGATGACATGAATTGTACTGTACTGTACTGTACTGTACTGTATTGACTTACAGGAAGAGGCGGAGTGTGGGCATGATTTCCAGAATGAGGAAGGGAGCTGCCAGGAACTGTATTGTATTGTATTGTACTGTACTGTATTGTACTGTATTGACTTACAGGAAGAGGCGGAGTGTGGGCATGATTTCCAGAATGATGAAGGGAGCAGCCAGGAACTGTATTGTATTGTATTGTACTGTACTGTATTGTACTGTATTGACTTACAGGAAGAGGCGGAGTGTGGGCATGATTTCCAGAATGAGGAAGGGAGCTGCCAGGAACTGTATTGTATTGTATTGTACTGTACTGTATTGTACTGTATTGACTTACAGGAAGAGGCGGAGTGTGGGCATGATTTCCAGAATGATGAAGGGAGCTGCCAGGAACTGTATTGTATTGTATTGTACTGTACTGTATTGTACTGTATTGACTTACAGGAAGAGGCGGAGTGTGGGCATGATTTCCAGAATGAGGAAGGGAGCTGCCAAGTACACGTTGGCCAGCCTGGTGACGGTGAAGGTCATGAAATCGTACAGGAACTTGAGGCTTCCAGACGACTGGAACAGGGGACGGATGTTCCGCCGTATCTGCAGGATAGAAATCATAAGAAAGGCATGTGATATGAACATTTTGTAGAACAAATATTATAAGAAATTAATAATCCAGTTTTATTCCGTCCCAGGGATTGAACCACGGCACTGCTCCTCGCACATAGTCAAACGCCAAAGCTTGCTCGCCTAAATCCCGCAGTCAAAAGAGAGAAAGCTGGATCATTAATTTCTTGCAGTTCCTTATGGGGTGCTACTGTGTGTCCTTGCTATGTGCTGTAACCCTGTGAGTGTGTGTGAATGAGTATGAATGTACATACATAAGGTGAACATCTATAATGCAACTTCCCCTCTTAAGTGACTGTGTGAGTGTTGGTTTCACGACTCTGACATGCCAAAAACGAAAACAAAAATCATAGAACAAATATATAAATAAATGTGACAGCAGAAGAAAATGGAAAAAAAATCTTCAGAAATTCAGAGCTTGAATAAAGTTTGAAAGAGCACAATATCCTATGTAAGATGTTGTTCATCACAAAAAAAGAGGCTCATCATAGGCATGACTTCCATTGTGCTGTATTGCACTGTAAACTATTCCTTGTGTTACAGTCTCACACTACATTACTTACAAGTAGAGGCAAATGGTTATGATTTTCATGCCAGTGTATTGCACTTTATTGTATTCGGTGAATTGTATCGTATTGTACTGTATTGCAATACATTGCTCTGTACTGTATTGCACAACTGTATTGGTGTTACTATATGGTGGAGGTGAGTGCTTGGTTGGGTCACGATGATGACAAGAATGATAATGAGGAGGAGGAGGAGGAGGAGGAGGAGGAGGAGGAGGAGGAGGAGGAGGAGGAGGAGGAGGAGGAGGAGGAGGAGGAGGAGGAGGAGGAGGAGGAGGAGGAGGAGGAGGAGGAGGAGGAGGAGGAGGAGGAGGAGGAGGAGGAGGAGGAGGAGGAGGAGGAGGAGGAGGAGGAGGAGGAGGATGATGACGATGATGATGTAACAATAATACAATGTCATACCATTGTATTACTGTATATTGCATTGTAATGTACTGTATTGTATAGCAATGCGCTGCGTTGTGCTGTACCCACCAAGCGAGCTGCGGTGGTGAAGAGCATGCCGGTACCGAAGGTGAAGTAGTAGCCAGGGTAGAACCCGTGCCAGATGGCACTGCAGCAGAACACCGCCATGGTGTTGTAGGTGGAGGGCAGACGCTCGTACACCACCTGCCGCAGCCATATCAGGGTGCGCTTGTTCCACCCGTCTATGTTGGTCTTCAGACTCGTGGAGAACTGTGGACAATGAAGCGAAGTGAGGGATTGGCACAGGAGCAAAGAGAGGGACTGGTACAGGAGCAAAGAGGGGGACTGGTACAGGAGCAAAGAGGGGGACTGGTACAGGAGCAAAGAGGGGGACTGGTACAGGAGCAAAGAGGGGGACTGGTACAGGAGCAAAGAGGGGGACTGGTACAGGAGCAAAGAGGGGGACTGGTACAGCAGCAAAGAGGGAGATTGGTACAGGAGCAAAGAGAGGGATTGGTACAGAAGCAAAGAGAGGGACTGGTACAGGAGCAAAGAGGGGGACTGGTACAGCAGCAAAGAGGGGGACTGGTACAGGAGCAAAGAGGGGGACTGGTACAGGAGCAAAGAGGGGGACTGGTACAGGAGCAAAGAGAGGGACTGGTACAGGAGCAAAGAGGGGGACTGGTACAGGAGCAAAGAGGGGGACTGGTACAGGAGCAAAGAGGGGGACTGGTACAGGAGCAAAGAGGGGGACTGGTACAGAAGCAAAGAGGGGGACTGGTACAGCAGCAAAGAGGGGGACTGGTACAGGAGCAAAGAGGGGGACTGGTACAGGAGCAAAGAGGGAGATTGGTACAGCAGCAAAGAGGGGGACTGGTACAGGAGCAAAGAGGGGGACTGGTACAGGAGCAAAGAGGGGGACTGGTACAGGAGCAAAGAGGGGGACTGGTACAGGAGCAAAGAGGGGGACTGGTACAGGAGCAAAGAGGGGGACTGGTACAGGAGCAAAGAGGGGGACTGGTACAGGAGCAAAGAGGCGGACTGGTACAGCAGCGTAGAGGCAAACTATGCAACTCTGCAGCTGCTGCTGATGTAATGTGATTATCATTACTGACATCGTCATGACTGGCATTTCCACCACATGAAATATATGTTATGGTTGCTGTAATTATCATCATAACCACTGAATCATCATCGATCAACATCATCATCATTATCAACATCATCATCATCATCATCATCATCATCATCATCATCATCATCGTCGTCGACGTCATCGTCGTCACTGTCATCGCCACTGTCGTCATCATTATTCTTGATGTTGTCCTTGTCATCGTCATTGTCGTTGTCATTGTTGTTGTCGTCGTCGTCATCATTACTATCGTTATCATCATCACTGAATCATCATCTAACATCATCATGATCATCCTCATCCTCATCGTTGTCATCATCATAATTATTGATGTCGTCGTTGTCATCGTCATTGTTTTCGTCATCATTATCATCATCATCATGGGCGGTGACCCAACCAATGACTCACCTCCACCATCCAGATGTCGACATTGTCCAGCAGATCCCACGTGGGTTTACCGGTGATGTCGAATCCCGAGAAACCCAGTCCCGCCATATTGTTCACAGACTCTGCTGCAGAAGACAAGACAACATCAAGGTCATTTTCTTTTCTTCCTCAGGCACCTGGGATCAACTCCAGTGGTGAGAGCACCTGCCTGCTGCCGCTCGTGCCTAGCAGTAGCGGCTTTCGAAGCGCTGCAGATCTCAGCGTTACGTGCTTGCGCAAGGTGCTTCAACTTACACGACCTCTCCCCACCCAGGAGTAAAAC
>JAWQFJ010003128.1:0-7500 GCA_034096865.1 Theodoxus fluviatilis | reverse complement strand
GGGGAAGGGACGAGGGCATGGTCTGGTGGCAGGGGGAGGGAGTAAGTAGGAGTAGGTAATTAGATGTTAGGATTAAGGTAGGGGGCGGGATGGTGAACGGGGGAATGGGGATGGGGATGTGCATGGGAGGGTGGAGGGGGGTAGTATGAGTTAGGTATAGTGGGATGTGGGGAGGGGTTGTGAGGGGTAGGGCAGGGGTGATGGGGGCAAGTAGTAGGAATGAGGAGGTGAGTAGGCTGCAGTTATGATGACTTATTAGTAGGAGGGGATGGTAGTCTGTGGATGTTTTGAGGGGGAGGGGGTGTGGCGGGGGGGTCTTTGTGTATTGTTGTATTTGTCTTATTTATGTTTTGGTTATGGAGGATTAGGCTGCGATTCGGCTGTTATGCTGCTGATTGGCGATGATGATAGGCGTATGGGTTGAGGTGCATATCGTGGGATTTTTGAAGATTGGGGTGTGGGTTGTTTGGGTTGAGGTGTGTTTTTGGTTTTTTGGGTGTTTGTGGTGGTTGTGGGTGGGTATTGGCGCAGCACCCGGTTTGTGGTGTGTGGGGGGGTGTTGTTGGGGTGTGGTGTGATTCTTTTTGTGGGTGGGGTTTTTTTTTTTTTGGTGGTGGGGGGTATGTTCTTGGGTGGGTGGGATTGTTTGTTGTGTTTTGTTGTTATTGTGTTGGTAGCGGGGTGTGGGGTGTGTGGGGCGGGGTTGTGGTGGGTGGTGGTGCGGGGATGTGAGTGGTGGGAGGGGGGGGGGGTGTGGTTTGGGATGGTGGGGTGTTAAGGTGTGGTTGTTGATTGTGGAGTAAGTCGTTCTGTAGGGGGGGGTTGGGTTTTGGGTTTTGGGGGTTTGTGAAGGTGTGGTGAGGGGTGTTGTTTTTTGGGTGAGGTGAGTGGGTTCTGTTGACGAGTTTTTGGTTGGGGTGTGTTGGGGTGGTTATGGTTTAGGGGGGGGGGGTTGGGGGTTTTGGTTGGGAGGGTGGGGTGTGGGGTGGGTTTGTGTTTGAATTCGGATTCGGTAGGATGGGTGATTGGTATGTATGTGATGATTATTCTTAGGGTAGTGCCTGGAGTTAGTTATGATTGTGGGTGTATTGGGTTAGTGGATTTTGTTTTGTGTTTGAGTTCCGCCCCCGGGTGGATTTTTAGTTTTTTTGGGTATGTGGTTTCATGAGGTGATCGACTGAGTGCAGTGATTATGTATTATTATTCATTCTTAGGATTAAGGTGTGTATTCTGCTTGTACGAGGAGAATGACATCAAAACTCCAAAAGAACTTACAAAATATCCACGCGAAGTAGTACCTGCTCCGAACCAGGGATATGCTGACTAGCATGTACATTGACTTCTGGAAAAAGCTTAGCTGGTAAAACTCCTCCGCTGAAAAAGATCAGAGAGAATGCCAATCAATAAGATATTTGCTGAAGTTTGAATATAAATGCAGGAATGAAAATGCTTTGCAGTGTTTCAGCCTGTGAAGCCAATGTCAGTTACAACTGGACTCACGACTGCTTACAGTTGGAGGGAGGGATGAATGGATTGATGGATGGATGAGATAGGATGAGATGGAATGGGAAAGAGGGAGGGAGAGAGACAGAGAGGGGGGGGAGGGAGGTAGGACAGGAGGTAGGGAGGGAGGAAGGGAGGGAGGGAGGGAGGGAGGGAGGGAGGGAGGGAAGGAAGGAGAGGACAGATGGATGTATGGGATGAATTGATAGGATATATAGAATATATTAGATGGGATGGAGGGGACGGATGGGTAGATGGATGGAGGGAGGAAGGGGAAATTGATGGATGGATGGATGGATGGATGGATGGATGGATGGATGGATGGATGGATGGATGGATGGATGGATGGATGGATGGATGGATGGATGGATGGATGGATGGATGGATGGATGGATGGATGGATGGATGGATGGATGGATGGATGGATGGATGGATGGATGGATGGATGGATGGAGCGTAACTGCCTATAAGTCTTGTACCTTACACAAGGCAATCAACTTTGCAAATCAATTAAGTTGGTTGGGAAAAAAATGTGTGGAAACTCCACGTACCCAATAATTTGTATTTTACAACTTGCACAGTGAGATTACCAAAATCAATTTAAACTGTACTTTAGTCAATGTTATTGCCAGCAAGGCAATGCACTCGAAAAGAGCTACAAAAAACCCAACTCATACAAACAAACCATTCAGCTGTCAATCACTCTGGAATGCATGAATTCCATTCAACACAAACAAAACACACGTATTTAATCAACCCAAAAAGGAAGGGAAATTGGTGTTGGGATGATTTCAATGGAGGGTTAGCATGTGAAAGAGGTTATGGACATGATGTGTATTCAGAGATGACAGAGGAAAAGTAAGTGAAAAGGTTGTGAGAAGCTTGGAAATGCCTGTTTGCACAGCGAGACTTGGTAGTATATCCTCACCCTTGATTCACAGATAATGACTGATGACAATATCATTTTACAAAAAAGGTCTCTTCAAAATACCGTATTCATCAACATTAAGCTCTCCCCACAAGTTTGTTTTCTTTAAAGATGGAACAGATGTATATAATCATTTATGATAGATACTACGATAATTAGAACATATTCCTGTCAAATACTCACCTACAATGTAGCTGTGTGGAATATATTTTGGAGTGACCACAGCCATGACTCCAAATATAGCAGATAGCGTCAGTTTTTTTAATAATGATCTCTGAAATGAGAGAGGTGGGTAAATCAATGAACTACCTTGCAAATTATCTATCATCATCCTCATCCTCATCCTTATTACCTCCCCGACCACCATCAACAAGAAGTTAAGTTGTATTTAAATGTTTTTCTCTCAAAATTCACATCAAAGCACAAGCTCTCTTCTTCCTCATATTAATGCATTCATTCTCCATAAAAAATTTCACATGCAACAGACTCTCTTTGAGCTTTTCTGTGACATCAAAACTCTTGATTCTCAAAGCAAATAATAACACGTACAGCTCCCCTGTATGGCGCTTCTATCGCGTACAACACACAAACTGAGTCTCTAGATGTCCCCCCTCATCAGCAGGACCCCCCGGCTGCTGGGCTTTCAGGGCCTGCCCCAGCAGCTCAGCCTGGGGTGGCCCCACGCAGCCATAGTAGCAATGAGGGGTGGTGGGATGAGGTGGGGTGGGGCGTTGGTGGTAAGGGGGGTCAGGTCATTGAGACCTGACCATGTGTTCAAAGGACAATGTATAATTTAGAACCCAACTGACACATCCATAGATGCGTGTGAATTAGCCAAAGACAAGTTTTGAAAGAGCACCTCTACAACATTGACATATAGATTCTAAAACCCCTGACTGCCAGCAACTTCAGAATCCTTTCCACTGACGGGCCACACTAGTGGACTTGTCCGAGGAAAGGAGCGCGGACCCCGCTCTGCTGGCAGGCCACGACATCTGATTGGCTGCGTTTTTACATTGGTGTTAATGCTCGAAACAGAGCCGAATCGCCTTGACGACACCAGTTTGTCAATTATTCACACTTTATTGTCATTCTGTGGGCGGAATAACCATCCAAGACTGCGTATGTGGGCTAGCGAGCACGTGATAATTTAGTTCTCATGCTGTGTGGGAGTCACTACGAATTAAACGATCAACAACGCACCCCTTTCCTCGGACAAGTCGCGCTAGCGTGACCCACCAGTGGAAAGGATTCCGCAGCTTCTTCCTCATCCGTCACCTGTGTGTGTTGCAACTGCGGAAGCCACTGGAGTGGAATATTTGTCCTGTCACATTTTACTCCTCTTTGTCATTCTTGAGAGCACTTGGAGAGTGCAAACCTCCGCCAAGGCAGCCGCAATACTGGAGGTATCACAGCAGCTCCTCCATGACCTGTATGATTCAGGCAGCATGTTCTGCTGGCCAGACCTGACGCAGTGAAGATTAGTTCATTTCAGCGCCTGCTAGCGGTCTCCGAGTGTGAAACAAATATGCCGGCTTGCAGCACACGTCCAGCCTATGGCCCAGGCGGTGAAATGTCTCTTTATGGTTGTAACTTCAAAACGAGACAAAACCGATAACCTCTTAAGTTTAATGGAATGTTCCTCGGGTGAAAACCTGACCTTGCAGCAACTTTCATCAGAATCCGTTGTGAGCTTATGGAGCCATTCTGCACACGGAATAACGCTAGCATGCAGCACGCATGCATGCAAGCACGCACGTACATATGCACGCACCAACTGACAGAACAATATAACCTCCTAGGCGGAGGCAGCAAGGGACTTTCAACAGAAACCCTCTTCGTGCTGTTTGTACTCACATTTAGGGACCTGTAGATTTCCCCCTCTCTGGTCTCATCCAGCATCTCTGCGGCGCTATTTGAATTGGCCAGCCCCACATCGTTCCCTCCCTGTAACAGCACGGAACAATGATAACAGTGATGACAAACAACAACGACGACGACGACGACGATAACGATGATGATGATGACGATGATGATGATGATGGAGTTGGTGATGATGATGATTGATGATGATGCTTGATGATGATTGATGATGATGATGATGATGATGATGATGATGATGACGATGACGATGACGATGATGATGACGACGACGACGACGACGACAACGACGACGATGATGATGATGATGATGATGATGATGGAGGTGGTGGCGATGATGATGATTGATGATGATGATGATGATGATGATGATGATGATGATGATGATGATGATGATGATGATGATGATGATGATGATAATGATGATGATGGAGGTGGTGGCGATGATGACGATGATGATGATGATGATGATGATGATGTTGAAGATGGATGTGGTGGCGATGATGATGATGATGATGATGATGATCATGACGACGACGACGACGACGACGATGATGATGATGACTTATGATGATGATGATGATAATAATGATGATGATGACTGATGACGACGACGACGACGACGACGACGGCGACGACGACGATGATGATGATGATGACCAGTGACAAGGACTTGAGCATGTCAACCCGTGCAATGGCAGAAGCATTACTCCCCTGGCCCCTCACATTCTGAACACGGTTCATCGAGACTGTAGTCACTCCAGTCTCTCTCTCTCTCTGTCATCACTCTTTTTCTGGTTCTGCGTTCGTTTTACTCCTCCTTGCACACGGTTCATTTGGGTCTGCATTCACTCCATTAACTGTCTGAACACTGTTCATTCAAACTGCAATCTGCACCCTTACTCTCTGAACACTGTTCATTCCAGTTTCTAAACCCGTCACTCATTCCATGAACATGTTCATTCCAGACAGCAATCACTCCCCTCAGTCTCTGAACACTGTTCATTCGAGACAGCAATCACTCCCTTCAGTCTCTGAACTGTTACTGATTCATTCACACCTTCATTCATTTGTTCATTCTTTCATTCATTCATCTCTTCATCCATCCCTCCATTTATTCATTCCTTCATTCATAATAAATTCATTCATTCATTCATCTATTCATTCATTCATTCATTCATCCATGCATTAATTCATCCTTTTATTCATCCATTCATTTATCCATCCACCATTCCTTCCTTCATTCATTCATCCATTCATTCATTCATCCATCCATTTATTCCTTCATCCATTCATTCAATCATCCACCAATCCCTTCATTCATTTATCCATTCCATCCTTCATTCCACTCACATTTTGGGCGTTTTCGCTCTGATGGGACAGCGCTTTCTGGAAGCACGTGCCGTCGATGAAGGCGATGTAGTCGGCGTAGAAGCACATAGGGCCGCACATGATGCCGTGGAAGAAGAAGATGTAGCTGAAGAACTCTAGCAGGTTGGGCAGCCTCCTGCAACGACAGGGAAGACAAACGTTACATCATGGTGGTGATGGTTGTGGTGCTGGTGGTGGTAGTGGTGCTGGTGGTGGGGGTGATTGTTGAGGTGATGGTGTTTGTTGAGGTAGTGGTGGTGGTGATGGTGGTAGTGGTGGTGGTGGTGGCGGCAATGGTGATGATGACGGGATGAAGGAGGAGGAGGAAGAGGAGTAGGAGGAGGGGGGGAGGAAGAGGAGGAGGAGGAGGAGGAGGAGGAGGAGGAGGAGGAGGAGGAGGAGGAGGAGGTAGGTCATAGAGGAGGAGGAGGAGGAGGAGGTAGGAGGAGGAGGACGAGGAGGAGGAGGTAGGGGGAGGAGTGAAGGAGGAGGGGGGAGGAGGAGGAGTGAGGAGGAGGAGGAGGAGGAGGAGGGGAGGAGGGGAGGAGGGGGAGGAGGAAGAGGAGGAGAGGAGGAGGGAGGAGGAGGAGGAGGAGGAGGAGGAGGAGGGAGGGGAAGGAGGTGGGATGAGGAGGAGGGAGGAGGAGGAGGGTGGAGGAGGAGGAGGAGGAGGAGGAGGAGGAAACACAAATAACCAGCAAATGGTTTCCGAAACCTCGACATATATACACTGATAATACAGTTTCAGTTTCTTTACTTTTGATCTTCACCTCGTTTGGGGCTTCTAAATAGCTGACAGTGGCAAAAAGTCTTGTAGAATGTCATTGTATTGAAGTTCATCCATTTACTTAATCCCACACAGTCATTCACTATATCATTCGAGACACTCTATGCTCAGGTGATCTTCCTAATTGCCAGATTAGTGTCCCATCACTTTTCAGTCGAGTTCGTATATATCAATGTACATCTGTATTCAGGGGGTGTCAATTATTTGTCTTTTTCCATCTTTCCCAGGGTACATGGTGTGCCATCATATTGCATTTTACGTTTATTACGCATTCAATGTGATTTTGCCACTGCGACTTCCTTGTCTCCTCTCCATCTCTCTGTGCAGGACACATGTGGACGTACTCGTGTGGTCAGATGCGCTTGATCATGGCAGTCGCTACCGGCTAGTGGGTGCGAGACGTTGCTGCGTGCGCCTCCCGGAGGTGCATCCTTTTTTTTTTTGAGCACTGCGCTGTGATCCTCACTATTGCTCTGACCCGCACCCAGGGGGCTACGAAGCCGGCTGAGCATCTGACGGGTGGACCGGCACACGTTATGTAAACTCTGAGGTGAGATGGCCACAATCAGGAGCTGAGCGAATCTTAACTCCGGGTATGCATCCTATTGGAATCTCCAACATCGGGTTACGTAATCCTCGCCCGAGAAGGTGGTGCTGCGGTCACCACTGACATGATCGACGTTGCATCCTACTACAGTCTGTCAACTGGTGTTGGTTGTCATGGCTGCCAGTGGAGGGGACCGTTTGATCAAGAGCGGACCGCCCTAGTGAGCAGGGTGGTAACGTGTGAAAGCCCGGGGTATGGAGGTACCCAGACTTGAGTTGGGCTGAAGCAGTCACTACATTCATTTCCTCTTTTATTTGTGGCAAACGCCATTACATTCTTTACAGGAGCTCATGTGTTTTATGCATTTATCTTATCGTTACATTTTTAATCGCCACTGTTTCGTTTGCTCATGTCAATTTCTATTCGCAATCATGCCCACCCATGCATAGCCACCCAGATTTCATTCACTCATTCATTCATTCA
>JAWQFJ010003127.1:0-22524 GCA_034096865.1 Theodoxus fluviatilis | reverse complement strand
CATATACTTAATTTTGAGTCAAAACTGCGAGATAAGCGACTACTGCCAGCTGGGCTTGCATCGTCTGCCATGCCGACATCAACATGTCCGGTGTGATCAAGACTGTATACATGGCTCTCTACAATTGGCTGATTTATATTTTTGGACCAATCACAATAGGTTTCTCACGAGTAGATGTTACTACGTTAGGTCGTGCAAAGTGATCGAATGCTCTTGCTTCCTGGTGTAAACATTGCTGTTTCCCAGCTATAAACAAGAAAAACAACACTTGCCCATATTTCAACATTTCCATGCGAGAATGGAGGCACATGAAGAAGATTTCCACTCCATGTACTGGTACTGGTGCTGGCCATTCTGAACACAGAGATTTAGTATCTCTGACACAGGTTGGTCACGTGACTTCGGTTCCGCATTCCAATGATTCTACCAATCAAAATTCAGCATGATCAGAAGACCATTGAGAGTAAAAAGAGGCGATTCTATTTCACTCCAATTATTTATCCCGATAGATAAACGCAAATTTGGTGTTCTAATAAAACTAATCTATGAGATTTTCAGGAAATCATTTGAGAACTACTTTTAGCGCGAACGTGTCTATAAGGTTGCAAACTGCCTTGTGCACGTGCGATTGTGTATACATGTAGTAATACCAAAGATTATACAGTTGTTATGAATAGTCTTTGGTAATACACGCGATCTTTGGACCTACTATAAACGCAGCGAAAAGGATTCCTATGGGTCCGGGCTGGTTTCGTGAATCTATGGTTATACTCTCGCAAGTAAATGCTTTCTGGCCGGAACCTGTGGTCTAACTGCCTTCACACTGTTTGACGAGCTCCACACTTCGATCATTCGGTGTCGACTGATGGAGTCAGTAATCGAATGGAAGTTTCTTCTGTAGGAATCCGTCCGATTCCGAAGTTCGATATTATCGGATAGCTCAGAAGCAGTTTTTCTAAGTTTTATCCTTCTAAGCATACATTAAATTAATGATTCCTAATCAGCAAAAGCACTCAGTGGGTTTCTGTGTGCATCGAAGATTATGCAGACGGGATTGGTTGCCTTACTCGCTCAATGAAGTATAAATATTGCTGTTGTATTCAAAGTCCTTATAATTAGTAGAGTTCACAATATTACACTCTTGTGATTCGAATTTTACCGCATACAAGTTTTACATTCATGGGAAATCGATGTTTAGAAAATGAATTGACGAAAACATGGCTGCCATTATCGAGTGTATCACGACAAGCGGAGGAATACACTCACGATGTGATATGGCATTCAGCGTGGCCGAGACTCTGTGTTCAGAACGGTGGTATGCATGTTATGGAAGATTTAAGGCTATCACGTGACCAACCTGTTGCTGAGACTATATTCACTAGTCTCAGCCACGCTGAATGGGTGCTGGCCACAGCTCCCCTCAGCCACCAGGATCCCTTCCTCTCCCGACACGGGAAGCAGTGCACGGCCAACACGCTGCCCCACTCTGTAGGGGAATACATTTGCCAGAGTCCTAGTTGGTCAAAGAGATGAGAGTCCAGGCGGAGTCACCTCTCCCTGTCACACACACACGCACGCACGCACACTACCACGGAGAGGTTGGGATTGGACTTTTGGGGGGTCTGAAAGTGTGATGATTGCCTCCAATGGATAACAAATTGTGTGGATCCTTTGTCTGTTTGTAAACTGTGCGTTTTCCTCACTGGATTCTTGGAACTGATATAAGCTTTACAAGCTGCTGACCCTCGACCTCTCTCCTTCCATCTGTCACTGGGTCCTGGACTTTCTCCTGCGTCGTCCCCAGGCCGTTAAGATCAGCGACCTCACCTCCCAGACCCTCATCCTGAACACTGGCGCCCCCCAGGGGTGCGTGCTGTCCCCTCTCCTCTACTGCCTCTACACGAACGACTGCGTGTCACATCACGAGTCTGTGCAGCTCATCAAGTTCGCGGACGACACTACAGTCGAAGGTGCGATCTCCAACAGCGACGAATCCCACTACCGCCGGGAAGTCGACTGCTTGGTGTCGTGGTGTGGTGAGAACAGTCTTGAGCTGAACACCACCAAGACCCAGGAGATGATCGTCGACCTGAGGAAGAATCCCACCCCCATCGTTCCACTGATGATCGGCGGCCAGGCCATTGAGATCGTGGACTGTTTCAAGTTCCTCGGCACGCTCATCTCCTCCGACCTCAGTTGGGGCAACAACATTGACGGCATCCATAAGAGTGCCCAGCAGCGGCTGTACTTCCTGAGGCAGCTCAAGAAGTTTGGACTGTCTCCGGAGATCATGCTCCAGTTCTACCGTGCTGTGGTGGAAAGTGTTCTTACCTTCTCCATCTGTGTGTGGTTCGGAGGGGCCACTCAACAGCAGAAAGACAAGCTGGAGCGTGTCGTGCACGCTGCTGGCAGGATCATTGGCCGTGATCTGCCCTCCCTAGCCTCTATCTACGCCCAGCGCATAGTGCGCAAGTCCCGTAAGATTGTGGCGGACCCCTCCCACCCTGCTTGCTCCCTCTTCCAGCTCCTTCCCTCTGGCCGTCGTTTCAGGTCCCTCAAAACGCGCACATGCCGTTTTCAGAACTCGTTCTTTCCCACGGCGGTGACGGAGCTCAACGCTGTCCAGAACCTCCCCAGGCAGCTTTGCCGCCGCTGATCCTGTCGGCGGTGCGCACACACTTCTCCACATCTATGACAGTGCCACTTTCTCTTTTGTGCTTCCTCTGGGTTATATGGACTGCTTCTGAGTGTGGTTGGGGGTGGGGGGAGGGGTGGGGGAGGGGGTGGGGGTGGGGAAGGGTTGGTCTTCTTGTAGTTGCGCAGGGTTGTTTTTGTATTGTTCTATTGTATTCTTTTGTGTGGTGACGGGGGGTGGGATGGGGGTGGGGGGGTGGGGGGGTACGTCTTAGTGGTCTTGTCTCTGTTCATATGTATTATTTATTGTCACTTAAAAGGGGGGTGGGTGGGTGGGTGTATCATCTTAGTTTGTTCCTCTTTTGTCAACAGTTCTTAAATAGTAACTTTAATTGTTCATTGTATATTGCCCCATTTACCAGTTAATCCTTTGGTTTCAGGTGCAGTCTTATCTCTTGTCTGTGTGCAGCTGCGTGAGTGAGGTACATCGGGAAATGTCCATGTTTTTTGCATAAACGGCGTGTTAGGGTGTGTAAGCGATGCGTGTGTTTGGCTTTTTGTTTTGTTTCTTTTTTAGCCTTCATCACTTAGTTTTCCTCGTGCTCGTTTTTTAAATGATGTCACTTGGCGCAATAAATTACTGTGTACTGTGTACTGTGTACATTTGTGATTCACTTGATTCACAATTCAATTTGATCTCCCTTTTGTTTGGGGTTGCGGAATTGTGGGTGAATAAGTGTAAATAACGTCGTTTCCTGCTGTCTTAATCCAAATCACATCATCAATAATTATTCCTTCCACAATCCTCGATGTTTTGATTTTGTGTTGTGTGAATGACGTATGCATCTCTTGGCAGTAGCCCCTACTGGCCATAGACACTGATGAGTGTTTTTGGAGTCAGGAGCCGGAGGTATTTATAACAATGTCAGTGCCTCTGCATGTTACAGGGTGACAAGATAAAGAGAAGCAGGCACTGATATTCAGTAAAGCAGAGTTGATACAACTTTCTGCCACTGTAAAAAGGATCTAGCTTTTAATAGCTAAATTGATATATTTTCTTTTTCTTAAAACATTGTTTTAGATAAGCTGTTGGTAGTGTCAGGGTTGGTCTGTGTGAAAGTGGCTTAGAAGCACACCCCAACAGAGATAACATAATTCCTTTCCCAGTCACTAATCACATGAAAAACAAATATGCCACAAACACAGCAGGATGAAATTGGAAGAATTTATTCAATTAGTGTGCATTCACATACACAAATAGGGGAAAGCGAGGCATTAGGCACCCCCTTTTTAATTTTGAAAATCATTTTGTTCTGTAAAAATATACATCAAGTTACACAAAGTAAACAAATAGAAATCTTGGAAATGGCGATTGCGTATTATGTGCAGACCTGCTCCGCATGTAAACAAAGGATCTCTGTGCATGAATCCGAGTCGTGTCAAAGTCCGTGACTTTCGCAAATAGCAGCCTCCACCTATCAAGTTAATAGCTTTCATTGCTGCAGCCGAATTGGGCAATGAAATGGCATTGCGACGAATCTAAAAGGACGTTCACACCAGTATAAAGCGCTTAACTTGCAGTGATCATGTGTGTATTCTTGCTTGCGACAATTAGAGAATGGCAATGTTTACGCGAAGATTAGCAACAGCCGATGACAACCCACAACTACGATCACGTGGTTTTGCTGCATACTATCATGTGATGCTGGAACTATCAAGTGGTCTATTGAGGACACTAACATCCTATGAAACATACCAACTTTCTTTGGAAACCATGAATCTAAATATTTTTGAACACATTTTATTTTCTACAGTGAATTTAATGCTCTCGGTGAATCATGCCCCAGACGTCGGGATTTTAGGCCCCAACCTAGAAGATATATTTCGGTACGTTTTCTTTCATTTAAAACATTACACAGGAGGAGATACAAAATGAGCATAATTTAAATTCCAATGTAAATTTGTTGACCAATACACAGAAGCAAGGTCTGAAATGACATGAAGCAGCCCCCACTGCTTGGCCGTGTTATTAATGTAACAATGAGAACTATCAATCAGTAAATCCTTACAATTAGGGGATCAGTCAGCAATTCTGTCCTTATGCTGTTTGAAATCCTGTCTGAACAAGTGTAGAAACAGGTGACTTTTAAAACTCCAACACAAATTGATGACAAAATTATACTTGTTTTATATTGTAAAACTTGATCAGAGTTCACGGCTATCTGCCCTCAAGTTTTAGGGTCTCATGGTTTCCTGAGTCCATTGAGTTTAAAAGAATAAAATCGCATGGACCATTGCAAAACCACCCTTCCATCTCCGGAACAAGCTGCATGTGATACCATGTATTATATAAAATACATTGTTTCCATTTATTTCTTCTGGTGTGTATATCATCATTATGATTGAAAGTTTTGCTTTCTTGACATAGGCTCACATAATCTGATACAGAAAAGTTCAGGGCAATAGGCACCAACTCATTTTACTGACATTTTAAGAGGAAAATGCATGGAACAGAAGGAAAAAAATGTTATTTTAAAAAAAGCAGTGTATATGTTTTATCAGTCCTGTTTTGTCTTGTTGACTTTAACTATTTAAAATATTTAAACACAAAATGCTATAATGTGGGGCATTAAGCCCTATCACATTTTGATTGCCTTTCTCATTTAATACTAATAACATGTCAGGATGTTTCAACTATCAGTGCTGAAATATAAACTAACTTAATCATTAAGAACAAACTTCAATGAAATTTTTATGGAGAAATGATAATAATCACCAAATTATCCATAGTTCCTCTGTTCTTATATGCGAAAATCTCTCCAAAGCAGTGCATAGTACACGGAGTTTAACAAGAACTATCACAAAATTAATGCATGTGCCCTTGCCTTGGTGGTTTTATGAAGCACTGATGCATTTCTTATGTACCACTGTTGATCCCGAAGTACACACCAAAATGAGATGTGAGTGAAATGTAAGAGGCAGCAAAATATTGGTGTTTTAAAAAATTCTCGCACTGACTACTTCCTGACTAGGTCAAAACCACACGTCTTTCTCAAGATAAACTAACTCTCATTGGTTAAAATTCATTTTGGAAATAAAATAACTGAAATTGTAAGAAAACAATTCCCCATTGAAGTGGCTACTAATCCCCCGCTTTCCCAACATGCCATTTAAAGAACAAGAACGACAAACACAATGCAAAACAGAATAAACATTTCCCAAAACTCTCAGCAAAAGTATTTAAAAATCAATGAAGTTAACTAATTCATAACATTGTGACCCGTTTTCACAAAATGAGTCTTAACTCGCAAAATATAGATTGTGAGATATTTACATTTTCAAAATATGCAAACATTTGTCTTTCATTTGATATAAAAGTCAAACTTCTACTCCAAAAGATGTTCAAGCTATGCTCACTCAAAGAGAGGTGGTGTGCTGATGGTTATTTTGAGAAATTACAACTTTATCCACAGTTTTGCCTTAAGAAGGGTCCTTTTTAGTGCATGCATCGGCTATAAAATTTGGCAGGTTGGTAGAGAAATATATATTTCTTTCCCTAGATAACATCATGGTTACTGGATGAAAGTGATCGGCGAAAATGGGCTAATTAAGACAAAGCAAGCATGTTTCTGCTAATGGGTAGATATAAAGTGCTTTAAAAAATGTTAAAAGACACTTTCCAACATTGGATTCTAAAAATTTAGTGTATATAGGATACAGTTTTGCCAAAACGTCAAAATGCACAAAATCCACAATTATCACCTTTGTCAGCCTCTCCTGAGTTTTTGCTTCGTGCGAGTTAAGACTCAGTTCGTGAAAGCAGGTCAGAAATATAATAATAACAATATAAAAAACAGATCAATCCAATAATTGCAGAAAATGCCAAAAATGACTCTTCGTTGACGCCACTGAGAGTTCAACAGTAAGGGGAGACCAAAGACGCTATCTAACGGGACAGTCAGCTCCGCCGAATTGTGCGAGGGGTACTGGATTCGTGGGAACATAACTTCCGGTGAGCCACTATTTTACATTAGCTGCGGTGTTCGCTCTGCAATGAAAGCTCACTAACTTTTGATATTAATTTGTCAGTTTTAAGAATACTTCTTGTTGACAAGTACAGCACCTAAACTTTTGCAATAAAACTAACGGCAACCCTGAAAAATCATGCGTACATTCCCGCACTGGTCTGACAAATGTAAACAAATTGATCGACTATGAATTCTTGCATCCTTATGCTGAAAGTGTCTTTGATTATAAAAGTAATACACTACTTTTTTTCAATCTTTGAATTGATTAAATGCAGATTCACATGAAAGACACTACTATGTGAAAACACGATTATCACTAGTCCACTGTATCTTCCATTCTATCAGAAGTGATGTTCCCACAAATGTCAAAACGTAACAGATTCCTCGAGAGGCCAAATGACAAATTGCGCCAAAACTGCAGAGGCTGGCAGTCCCATTAGATAGTGTATTTGAGGGAGACATAGTAGTACAATATTGTGTCTTTCAGATTGCTGGGATTATTGTATATTGATTCATTGAATAAAACCATTCAATAAAAAAACCTTAGCTTGCCACATCATAGCAGAGAAAAAGCGGAGTGCAACGGAACGCAGGGATTATTTCAGACGGGTGCGGAGAGATGCTAGACTAAATGTTTTTGGTGCATCAGCCAATCAGAAAGCACAAAACAAAAATGGCGGGCGAAAAGACGCATGCCGCCTCAAATATGTTTCGCAACTTTGTGCCGCTCGTCATGCATATTTTGAGTGATAATTGAGGCAGGCATGTTTTGATTTGCTGTAGCAATGCATATGGCCAAAGGAAAGAGCTATAGAGCAGTTTTCAATTGAGACAGGTATTTGTTAGCACATTTATTTACACTGGCACATCTGCATAGGAATGGTGGGAAAAATGGCTCCCCACTGTCTCATATGCATTTGGCTTTTCAATCTAATCTGGCTCTTTGGGGCTAGAGGACACCTGGGTCAGAGAGACTGAGCTATAGTGGGTTACTGGCGGTCAGAGTGGACCTAAAAATAAATCCAATCCTTGACTCGGTAAACGGTTGGTTAGGATATTCGACTACGAAGTTTGACGCACAGGAAGTAGGTCACACACAGCTGTAAGATACTATGTGCACAGCATAACTTGTAACGTGCAAAAAACCGGACCGTGCAAAAAAGATGTATTAAGTCATCAGATAGTCACCTCCCTTTCTGCTATCGCTGATCGTACATTTTTGTGGGAAAGCTCTCTCGACAAACAACAGATTTTCTACTGTACGAGTTATTTCTGCAGATGGATTGTTTTTGTTCATCCTGTATATCACAGTTGCATAGCGTAGCGTCTGTAAGCCCACGTTCACTTCGGCGTGACGTCACGTTCGGTACTTTCCGGCGGCGGCACTACTTCCGGGGACAGCATTCGATCAGAGAAGACGTGTGCAAATGGCGTTTGTTCACACAAAGCCTCGCAAAGACATCTTACCCAGTGCGAGTGGTTGTCACGCACCCACGTGCGCATCACTGGTGACGTACGTGATAATAAAAACTTATTTGAAACTGCGTTTTTGCAAGAGCAACGTACATATTCAGTGCTTTTTTCGGCAATGGAATCCCATAGTTGACTAACTCCAGCCTTTTAACACTGAAATAAGCCAACATCGCAATCACCGATACTTCTCGTATAGAATTTAGCAATTCAGTTAACCGAAGAAGTGAATTCAAATTTGCAGCTTGCGTAGTAGTGTAAATAATCAACTGAATGGATGATCTGGAAAACGGGCACGCATGATATAATATATATGCAGCTCAAAAATACGATTTACCGAGCATGACACACTCATAGCCACATACATTTACTTGCAAATTAATTGAATACGCAGTACTAACCTTCACTGGTAAGGACAACACTTTTGAAAGCTACTTTAAGTACTTGTCAACTTGGTGATTTGAATCTCACCCGCATGAATTCTCGCTCCCGGTATCTCCAGGGCAGAGTTTGTTCTAATACAAGTAACAGTGCTATAAACTCTCTGGAGTGGAGAGTGAGCGGGGAGCTATATATGGTGGAACGCGCGTCTTTAGTGCAGAGCGTTATCAAGCCGGGCAAAACGATAGATTAAATTAGTTCTGTACTGCTGCTAAAATTGACAACACTAAAACGATTTGTTTACACGTGAATTACCCTAAACTTATTTATTATTCCACCATGAAGTTGTTTATTGAATTATATATACTTTTTCCTGTTCTCGATCTCAGACGAGTGTCCAGTTTTCTAGTGAATAAGACGTGAAGTGGATACCAATTAAAATTAAACAGATTAAACACAGAACAG
Organism: Theodoxus fluviatilis; assembly: GCA_034096865.1. NCBI lineage: Eukaryota > Metazoa > Mollusca > Gastropoda > Cycloneritida > Neritidae > Theodoxus > Theodoxus fluviatilis. The sequence goes on along the minus strand of JAWQFJ010003127.1, from coordinate 13,546 downwards.
TCACAACTGCAGAGGCGTACGTATATATATATATATATATATATATATATATATATATATATATATATATATATATATATACGTCTTGTCATGACTGTAGGGTCGATCTCTCGCAGACTCCCGCTCATCACACAATAATTAATATATTATAACCCCCACCGAAATCATTCGTGTAGCTTAGCCTTATGTATGCAATAATGCATATCCGTTGCTTTACTCTTTAACCCTGTAGCTATATCCATAGTCTGTCCGCGTTGTGAACAGCTGAAGGAATGAAAGAACGCCGAAAACGCTCTGTTCGGCACGGAGGCATGATAAATCTTCCAGTCCGTGTGATGCGGAGCTCCTAATTGCGATCTATCATAATAAAAACTCACCTGCTGTTCCGTGTAATGAGCAGGGAGTGGATCCGGATTCATTTCTATAGGTCCATTGCTACCAACGATATGCTTTGAACAAATGAACTGTCTCCATCGTGCCTAGGAGCTGCTTGGCTTTACTTTGAAGTGTAGTCGCCCGCACAAATGCACCCATCGATTGAATTTCTCCGATTCAACAAGTGGGTCGGGCACCGTTATAAATAATACTCCTTTCATGTGGTCTTTGTGCTTGTATCTTGAATCGCTGTTGCATTTTCCCCAGGAGCAGTGTCGAACCATCTTGCAGCACAGCAATGGGAACGCACGCTAAGGGATGTCCCCGGATGTTGGTAGACGTCACTCGCTTATCTATTTTTAGATCGCGCCGTTCGCGGCTTTTCCTGCAGACGCTACGCCATGCCATGGTACAGGGATGTCCCCCCAAAACACGAGCAATCAGTGGAGACTATTTTGGCTAACAGCAACAAGGGAGGTGACTTCTGCAGTTTCTTTTGAATGTAACTATGAACGCTACGTAATTTGCAGAATGAATAAATACAACCGACCTGCAAAAATAACTCATACAGTAGCAAATATGTCGTTTATGGGGAGAGATTTCACACAAAAACCGCGTGCCTTGGCAGAGGGCGGTAACTCTTATGACTTCCGACACCTTTTTTGCACGGTCGCGTTTTTTGCATGCTAAATGGCTGACACAGGCAGATGTAGTATCATATAACTCTATAGCTATATTTTGATATACTGAAGCAATGATGAAGAATACAGAAAAGAGCTATAAGCAGTAAATCCAAGCATCTAGAGATGAATTTATTGAGTGAAGTAGTGTGGGAATATTCACTTATACCGACCAATTAAATGTTGCAAAACATCAGCATTAGCAACCCAGTAAGTGTCATGTATTTGAGATCAATTGATGGCCATTTTGTTCTGCAACTTGGAAAATAAGATCTTAACTGATCTTATCAATCTGATGAAGTACCTAGATGCTGTTTCATGTAATACCTCAATGCACACTTAAAACCTGCAGCTTACACCAAACAACCGCTTGGATGAAATAAGAATCGCAGTGACTGCTTAAGTCCGCAATCCTAATCAACTCCTTCACTGAATCATTCTTGTCGGGCATCTACGATTAAAACACAAATATAATGACCCAGTTCTTTATGCAGCGATAAAATGACTTTCAAGAAGAATAAACAAGAGATGGAAGGTAAAAATCAAGTGTGGAACATAGCGCATGAAGTCTATCGTCACACCTGATGGCAGTGTGCGGTGTCCAAACACTCAACAGTTTCCAGTCTGACTTCCTCTGATAGGGTTTGCCTAGTGTTTGTATTGAAACTGGTTGGAAAGTACAAAATCAGTGTTACATTGTCCTCTATGATGTGGGAAAGCATTAGAAAACAGACCCCGATGAACACTCTTTTTAAATCCAGAAATTATTCCCACCTGTGTATGATTTTATGCAGAAAATGTTTCTGCTTAATGTCTGGAAATTCTTGTGTAAATAGTCAACTCCCATAGATGAATATGTTTTCTAAGACATAGATTTGAGATGCATGTACAGAAATGATGAAAAAATTATTTTCAGTGCTGTTTGTTTCATCCCAACCCAAACTCATGCCCCACAGTCTGTTTTAACCAATTTCTTACATTGCTCAAAACTTGACATTGTCATGGAAAAAACAATCTTATTTACAATGTAGTACAGTAATCGCCCCTTATAAAACACGCGGTTAATAAAAACAGCCGTTTTTTAAATACAGTTGGTCCGGTCCGGATTTACCACTATATAACCTATGTAAAATTCCGCCGGTTATTAAATACAGGCGCCGTTTAATAAAAACACTTTTGGTTCTTGTTCTCGCTGTTCGGAGGGTCAGAGTCGATCTCTGGTTGTGAATTCTTGTCAACAAACCGTTAGATGACAACTAAAGACGCTTAAGCGTTTGTGTGAACAGTGACTACACCCTTGTCAGCAAACCGTCAGATGTCAATTCAACACTGTCTAGTCTCGCTGGATAAGCAGTGAAACAGAAAATGACTTAAACTTCAGATTCAAAGAAAAGAAAAAGAACAGAAATGACACCTAAAGACAAAGTGGACTTGCTTGATCGCTACCGAGAGCTAAATTCTAAAAGTTTGAGGGAGGGTGCTGACATTTTGGGTGTGTCGGCATCATTTCTGTGCCAGACACTGAAAAAAGAAGATGAACTTAGGGCTGACATCGCAGAGGGCTCCAGTCAAGGCCAAAGGAAGCGTCGGCGCTGCGGGAAGGATAAAGAGACAGAAGATGGCTTAAAGCGGTGGTTCGACTCTATCCAAGCACGCAACACACCTGTAAACGGCCCAATCCTGTGTCAGAAGGCGGAACAGATTGCTTCCCAGCTTGGTCGCTCCGAATTCAAAGCTACAGATGCGTGGTTTAACAGGTGGAAGAAACGCAACGGCTTGGTCTTTGTGAAGCAACAGGGTGAAGCGGGAAATGCCGACCTGCAGGCAGCTGACAGATGGAAGGAAGAAGAAATGACGGAGATTTTGGCCAGTTACAAAGCTGACTGCATTTACAATGCGGACGAGACTGGAATTTATTTTAGAGCAATGGGACTTGAGAGGAGGGGGTTTGAACACGTTAAAATGTTTGACTATATGGGGGAGGAGATACATGACTGTTTGCGCAAACAGCCCATGGGTCAGATGACCATGGAACAATGCTTCGGCAAACTGTGATGTGATGTGTACTTTTCATGCATGACTTTTTGTATTACATATACATATATCTCGGTTGTAATCAGCTTAGTTTGTACGCGTGCCTCTGTCTTCTTACCTTTCGTTACTGAAAGACATGTTCAACACGCAAACGGTTAATAAAAACGCCGCTTATTAAAAACACTTTTGTTCGGTCCCAATGTGTTTTTNNNGACGTCAATTGTCCAGTGTGGAACTTTAGCCATTTCTGTTTGGCTTTGAAGTGGGCTAATACTTTTATGGGAATGGGCGTGTCAGAACGTATGGTTGCGAGTGGGTTGCATTTGTCTGGATTTATTGAATTGTTTCCAGATTGTAAGCCTTTTGGGGGGAGTGGAGTGAAGGTGTTTTTGTGGCATCACAGTGTTGACCTGTCACGTGGACAGAGTTACCTGTGACTGATTTGTCTCATGTGGTTTGGGGAGTTTTGTGAATCACCTCATTGAAGGTGATTGTTGTTGTGGTTGTGTATAATTCTGGACTTGACTTCCCCAGCGGGAGTATCCTACCAGTTTGCTTCTACTGGAGGATTGCTTGTTGATTTATTTTTCTTGTTTGACCCTCGTTGTTGATCACTGCCCCATGCAGTGATCTGAGGGAACTTGTATTTGATTAAAACTTTGTTTATTTTATCCCTGAGTCAGTGGTCATCATTCACTTGTTCCATCTTTTGACTGTTGTGGTGTTCCCCAAGGCTTGGTGGTTAAGTTTAGTTGTAAACTTTGTATATCAATTTGCTTCTTTCCCTTAAGGCGACTACGTCGTCCTTCGGGGCTGAGAGTGTTGCATCGCAAAACAACATTTAGCAATAAAGAGTTATACGCGACAAGTGCTAACAAGAAGGGCAAAGCCCATACAACTCACATGCTTGACCTTAAACTTTACATGACCTTGACCTTCAGGTGACCTTCAAGGTCAAGGTCAAACAACTAAACCTACCAATGACATCATACACTAAGAAATGCTTTACACTTTTTTCATACCAAAATACATGTGACCTTGACCCAAGGTCAAGGTCATCCAAGGTCATGCAACACAAAGCTGTTAATTCAAGACATAGGAAGCACAATGGTGCTTATTGGCACTTTCTACCATGAGATATGGTCACTTTTTGTGGTTCACTACCCCATTTTGGTCACATTTCATAAGGGTCAAAGTGACCTTGACCTTGATGATATGTGACCAAATGTGTCTCATGATGAAAGTATAACATGTGTACTACAATGTTATGAAGTTTGGAAGAGATATCTTCCATAGTTCAGGGTCATGGTCACTTCAAAATATGTATACAATCCAACTTTAAAGAGCTCCTGTGACCTTGACCTTGAAGCAAGGTCAAGTCACTATGTATGTTTTTGTACGCCTTGTCATTCTACACCATCATGCCGAAGTGGGTGTTGATAGACTTAATAGTCTCCGAGAAAAATCCAACGTTAAAGTTTTTTGCGGATTACAGGACGCCCGGACGCCCGGACAAACGGTGACCTTGACCTTGATGATATGTGACCAAATGTGTCTCATGATGAAAGTATAACATGTGTACTACAATGTTATGAAGTTTGGAAGAGTTATCTTCCATAGTTCAGGGTCAAGGTCACTTCAAAATATGTATACAATCCAACTTTAAAGAGCTCCTGTGACCTTGACCTTGAAGCAAGGTCAAGTCACTATGTATGTTTTTGTACGCCTTGTCATTCTACACCATCATGCCAAAGTGGGTGTTGATAGACTTAATAGTCTCCTAGAAAAATCCAACGTTAAAGTTTTTTACGGATATCAGGACGCCCGAACGCCTGGACAAACGGTGACCTTGACCTTGATGATATGTGACCAAATCAGTCTCATGATGAAAGTATAACATGTGTACTACAATGTTATGAAGTTTGGAAGAGTTATCTTCCATAGTTCAGGGTCAAGGTCACTTCAAAATATGTATACAATCCAAATTTAAAGAGCTCCTGTGACCTTGACCTTGAAGCAAGGTCAAGTCACTATTTATTTTTGTGAAGTCTTGTCATCCTACACCATCATGCCAAATTGGGTGTTGATAGACTTAATAGTGTCCGAGAAAAATCCAACGTTAAAGTTTTTTAAGGTTTACAGGACGCCCGGATGCCCGGACGCTCGGACGGATGCCCGGACGGACGACACGGGTGACCTAGTATGAAAGTATAACATGTGTACTACAATGTTATGAAGTTTGGAAGAGTAATCTTACATAGTTCAGGGTCAAGGTCACTTCAAAAAATATGTATACAATCCAACTTTAAAGAGCTCCTGTGACCTTGACCTTGAAGCAAGGTCAATCAAACTGGTATCAAAAGATAGGGATTACTTTGCCCTATAAAACATATATAGGTCAGGTATCCAATCTCAAAAACTTCAGTCAAAAATTGGGAAAATGTGAAAAATGGCTGTTTTTTAGACGGCCCCTGCGACCTTGACCTTGAAGCAAGGTCAAGTCACTATGTATGTTTTTGTGCGCCTTGTCATCATACACCATCATGCCAAATTGGGTGTTGATAGACTTAATAGTGTCCGAGAAAAATCCAAAGTTAAGGTTTGTACGGACGCCCGGACGGACGCCTGGACGGACGGACGACACGGCTGAGTACATAGACTCACTTTTGCTTCGCATGTGAGTCAAAAAAAGGAATCACTGCTGGCATCACTGTCTGCCATCTTGGCAATGGAGAACGCCCACACATACACTGAGCAAAAAAAGCCAAATAACTCAGTAGAAACTTATCAAAATATGTTTTTAAAATTTACAGAGACACACTAACCATGCAGAAGTAGCCCAGTAGTTTCCTTCAGGTCAAGAGTACAGAGGTGGTGAGTATTGGTGTGACACAAGTATTTCAAAATAAACTGTCTGATACAGTAATGATACACTCTTCATTTCACATAAATATGATGCATTAGGTGATGTCTAAACTGTACAGAAAAGAAAAACTGAATGCAATGTTTAGTTTAGTTGTATTTGAAGAAGAAAGTTTGGAGTCTCATCTTAACTTGACACCAAAGTGTGACATGAAAATTGGCTGCGGTGTAAAGTTGAGTTAAGACGAATGCTAACCTCTAATTTGACTAACAATTATGGTTTTATTTCATTTCTTCTTGACCTAGGAGCAAAAATATCATTAATACTTGGATGTTGAAGCTGCAATAAAGTTTTTGTGTTGAATAGTTTATCTTTTGTGGCTCTTTTTTTGAATGAGTGGTGGTGTCTTCCCAGATAAGTTAAACGTTTTAGTATAGGCTGGCTGGCTAAGTTAGGGTTGAGTGATTATTTAGCAACTTATATCTATCTTTTTAATCATTAGTAGTCAGTTGAATTGTGGATGTCTACTCTCATTTTCTCCGTTGTCTAGTTCGTCCTTAATAGCAGGGAAGATGGGTAAATATTACAGGATGATATTGTGTTTCCCTAGACAACCTATTAGTTAAAGTTAATCAGAGTAGAGAGAGAGAGAGAGAGAGAGAGAGAGAGAGAGAGAGAGAGAGAGAGGGAGGGAGGGAGGGAGGGAGGGAGGGAGGGAGGGAGGGAGGGAGGGAGAGAGAGAGAGAGAGAGAGAGAGAGAGAGAGAGAGAGAGAGAGAGAGAGAGAGAGAGAGAGAAAGAGAGAGAGAGAATCACATATTCATTGTGGTGCTGCAGAGGTCATACCTACATACAGGAAAATGTTTTTTCCTTGAGGAGATGACACATAGATGAAAATTTTGTCTACCAAAATAGCCAAACCCCCTGCGAGAATTGTTTGCAAGAGCAGTCAACATTGATGCTTCGTTAAACCCTCAATCTGAGGCCCCCTTGCTCCACACATTGATTTAAACACTGCATGTTGTGTCAAGCAGTGCAAAGCAGGCACAGAACTGACCTTCACTGGAGGCCAGCGGCCCACTGCACTTTCATATCCTAAGTAGTTCAATAATACATTGCTGGTGTCACTGCATTCAATCATGCAGTCAATGGCCAGGTTTCCCCACAAAGTCAACAAAAAAGAATAGATAGATAGATAGATAGATAGATAGATAGATAGATAGATAGATAGATAGATAGATGGATGGATGGATGGATGGATGGATGGATGGATGGATGGATGGATGGATGGATGGATGGATGGATGGATGGATGGATGGATGGATGGATGGATGGATGGATGGATGGATGGATGGATGGATGGATGGATGGATGGATGGATGGATGGATAGATAGATAGATAGATAGATGGGTAGGTAGGTAGGTAGGTAGGTAGGTAGGTAGGTAGATTAGATTAGATTAGATTAGATTAGATTAGACTAGACTAGACTAGACAGACAGACAGACAGACAGACAGACAGACAGACAGACAGACAGACAGACAGACAGACAGACAGACAGACAGACAGACAGACAGACAGACAGATAGAAGAAAAAAAATCTGCTCTGAACTTTTACAAATCTCTAAAATGTGTCTAGGAGAGTACTTTTTCATTTGTTCTCTCAGCTTCAAGGCGTAGAAAATGTACATTGTTAGTAATCCTGCCATTCTTTCATTCTTTCCCTGCAATAAAGCTTGACAAACTTTGACTTTCCATTTTCACATCCAGACTTGTTCTAAACATTTTTTCCCTCCTCTCTTCACAGGGCAAAGCAGGCAGTCCACATACGCAGAGAGCTCTCGCCACCTTTCTCCCACGCACCTGAGCAACAGTCCGATTCTTCAGTTCAGCAGCAATTTTTTTCCAGCGCCTGCTCTCCACGGGCTCTGAGGGGTACTTGATGAGGAGAGCCTCCAGCCTGCACACCAGGAAACAAACAACATCCATCAATTTGTGATGCCATTGTAAACATTTCTATTCTGCACACACTTGACCAACCAGGAAGTCAAATCATCGAAACTAAGGGGGCACTGTCTGTACAACTTGCTGTGTGTCTTTCAAGGCATATTTCCACATTCCTGCACCACATACAACAAAACTTTTCGCTCTAGATTTTGCCAGACATATCCTCACAACAACTTGTACGACTTGGAGCCAAAACAAGTTCCTGATTTACAACTGATTTCTTTCCCCCACCTTCACGCTTAAAACCCACCTCTACTGTAACTTTACCAAAATGTTCAGTCTCACCTCTGCCATGCTACAGTTAGTTCCTCTCGCCTTATCTCCAAGACCTCTTCAAGGTCACAAACATTCATTTTCCACAACAAAACCAAGCCCCTTCTTTGACTGGGTGACTGCAGCTGTGACTACACTTGACAACAATGACAGTCACTGCAACTGAGAGAGAGAGAGAGAGAGAGAGAGAGAGAGAGAGAGAGAGAGAGAGAGAGAGAGAGAGAGAGAGAGAGAGAGAGAGAGAGACAGACAGACAGACAGACAGACAGACAGACATACAGACAGACAGACATAAAGACAGAGAGAGAGAGAGACAGAGAGAGAGAGAGAGCGACAGAGAGAGAGAGAGAGAGAGAGAGAGAGAGAGAGAGAGAGAGTCAGAGAGAGTCAGAGAGAGTCAGAGAGAGACAGAGAGAGAGACAGAGAGAGAGACAGAGAGAGAGACAAAGAGTGATTCTATCTACAAAGTCCATGCCCCTCAAGAAGGCTATGGCACAAAGCAAGCCATTCCTTTCTGAACAGAGAAGACAGCTCTACAAGAACTGCAAGACAAGATAGAGAAAGACACTTGACAGAGAAGCCACAAGGCAGCATTACTTGGCTTGTTCTTCCGGAGTCCACAGCTTGTTGAAGGTGGACGGCTTGGTCTCATCCTTCACTCGACCACGCACAATCGTCACGTCGGCCTCGCTCTCGGAGCCGCCCTGGTCCATCCTCTCCTCTGCAAGCAGCCACAAAGCAACTCAGCCATGGCAGTGTCCTCAGTGAGCACACAAAACACAGCACAGCTGCCCCATGTCCCTGCAGGCCTCACTCAAGCATGCAGGTCTGACTCGCACTGGCCCGACACAACTTTCCATCCACAGAGGCAGTGAAACTGACAGAGGCTCTGCTCTCACCCCATATGGTGAAATCTTCCATTTCAATTTCAAAACACAACTTGAGGGGGACCCTATGTCTAAGTGCACTTATTCTTAATCTTTAACACGCTTGCCACCACTGCCACCACCACCATCACTACTTGCAAACCATTTTTACAATCACCACCACCATTGCGACCATCACCACCGCCACCAGCATCACTACTGCCACTAAACCATTTCTACAATCACAACCACCATTGCCACCATCATCACCACCATCACCACTGCCACTAAACCACTTCTACAATCACTACCACCACTGTCACCACCATCACCCTAACAGAAACTGCGAGCACTACCACTACAGCAGAGCCTGCCACCACTACAGCAGAGCCTGCCACCACTACAGCAGAGACTGCCACCACTACCACTACAGCAGAGACTGCCACCACTACCACTACAGCAGAGACTGCCACCACTACCACTACAGCAGAGACTGCCACCACTACCACTACAGCAGAGACTGCCACCACTACCACTACAGCAGAGACTGCCACCACTACCACTACAGCAGAGACTGCCACCACTACCACTACAGCAGAGACTGCCACCACTACCACTACAGCAGAGACTGCCACCACTACAGCAGAGACTGCCACCACTACAGCAGAGACTGCCACCACTACAGCAGAGACTGCCACCACTACCACTACAGCAGAGACTGCCACCACTACCACTACAGCAGAGACTGCCACCACTACCACTACAGCAGAGACTGCCACCACTACCACTACAGCAGAGACTGCCACCACTACCACTACAGCAGAGACTGCCACCACTACAGCAGAGACTGCCACCACTACCACTACAGCAGAGACTGCCACCACTACAGCAGAGACTGCCACCACTACAGCAGAGACTGCCACCACTACCACTACAGCAGAGACTGCCACCACTATCACTACAGCAGAGACTGCCACCACTACCACTACAGCAGAGACTGCCACCACTACCACTACAGCAGAGACTGCCGCCACTACCACTACAGCAGAGACTGCCACCACTACAGCAGAGACTGCCACCACTACAGCAGAGATTGCCACCACTACCACTACAGCAGAGACTGCCACCACTACCACTACAGCAGAGACTGCCACCACTACCACTACAGCAGAGACTGCCACCACTACCACTACAGCAGAGACTGCCACCACTACAGCAGAGACTGCCACCACTACCACTACAGCAGAGACTGCCACCACTACAGCAGAGATTGCCACCACTACCACTACAGCAGAGACTGCCACCACTACAGCAGAGACTGCCACCACTACAGCAGAGACTGCCACCACTACCACTACAGCAGAGACTGCCACCACTACAGCAGAGACTGCCACCACTACCACTACAGCAGAGACTGCCACCACTACAGCAGAGACTGCCACCACTACAGCAGAGACTGCCACCACTACCACTACAGCAGAGACTGCCACCACTACAGCAGAGACTGCCACCACTACAGCAGAGACTGCCACCACTACAGCAGAGACTGCCACCACTACAGCAGAGACTGCCACCACTACCACTACAGCAGAGACTGCCACCAAACCATTTCCACAGTCACTGCTGCCCCTGCCACTGCTGCAACCAGGGCAGCATCCCCTCATCCAGCTCACCTTCCTCCTCGCCATGCAGCATCCCTACATCCAGCTCACCTTCCTCCTCGCCATGCAGCATTCCCTCATCCAGCTCACCTTCCTCCTCGCCATGCAGCATCCCCCCATCCAGCTCACCTTCCTCCTCGCCATGCAGCATCCCCTCATCCAGCTCACCTTCCTCCTCGCCATGCAGCATTCCCTCATCCAGCTCACCTTCCTCCTCGCCATGCAGCATCCCCTCATCCAGCTCACCTTCCTCCTCGCCATGCAGCATCCCTACATCCAGCTCACCTTCCTCCTCGCCATGCAGCATCCTTACATCCAGCTCACCTTCCTCCTCGCCATGCAGCATCCCTACATCCAGCTCACCTTCCTCCTCGCCATGCAGCATCCGGTGCAGGACCCTGGCCTCGCGGCGGCTGGAGGGACAGAGCGAGATGCTGGAGGTGTACTTGGACCAGTCGATGTCTGGGAGGCAGGCCAGCTTCTGTGCATCTGGCAGTGCCAGCCGACTTTGGCACAGCTGCTCTACGAAGACCTCGGGGTTCTGCTGCAGCAGCCGCTGTGCCTCCTGCAGCTGGTCCAGGCTGCGGATGGCCCTGGCCCGCTGTGCCTGTCACGGCAGCGGCATCACCCAACTGTCAGCTGTGCATCTCTCTCTCTCTCCATAAAATGTGTGTGTATGTCATCCACATTGTGTCTGTGTGTGTGTCTATGTGTGTGTATGTGTGAGGCGTGTGTTGTGTGTGTGTTGGTTTTGTGTGTGTATGAGGGTGTTTGTGTGTGTTTGTGTGTGTGTGTGTTTGTGTGTGTGTTTGTGTGTGTGTGTTTGTGTGTGTGTGTTTGTGTGTGTGTGTTGGTGGTGTGTGTTTGTGCATGTGTGTTGTGTGTGTATGTGTGTGTAGTGTGTGTAGTGTGAGTGTGTGTATGTGGTGGTTTGTGTTTGTGTATGTGTGTTGGGTGTGTATGTGTGTATGTGTGTGTAGTGTGTGTGTATGTGGTGGTGTGTGTGTATGTGTGTGTAGTGTGTGTGTATGTGGTGGTGTGTGTTTGTGTGTGTGTGTGTATGTGTGTGTATGTGTGTGTATATGTGGTGGTTTGTGTGTATGTGTGTTGCGTGTGTATGTGTGTGTATGTGTGTGTAGTGTGTGTATGTGGTGGTGTGTGTGGTGGTGTGTGTGGTGGTGTGTGTGGTGGTGGGTGTGGTGGTGGGTGAGAGTGGGAGGGAGGGAGAATGCTTGACTGAATGAATAAGGCTTTACAGTCTATCAGCCTTTGTAGGCTATGTAGGGCTGTTGACCACAGTATCATTTGAGCTGGTAAGAGAGAGAGTGAACCAAGCCTTCGTCACCCTAGAAATAACTATCTGCCTGTGGGAAATCACACAGGGAAACACTGAGGGTCTACTCTTGACTAACTCCAACCCACAGGGTGTTAGACTGACGGGGGAGAGGTAGACAGAGACAGGGGGCTAGACAATACTTACCATTTCACACACAGCACATACCACTACACACACAGCACATACCATTACACACACAGCACATATCATTACACACACAACACATATCATTACACACACAGCACATATCATTACACACACACCACATATCATTACACACACAGCACATACCATTACACACACAGCACATACCACTACACACACAGCACATACCACTACACACACAGCACATACCACTACACACACAGCACATACCACTACACACACAGCACATACCACTACACACACAGCACATATCATTACACACACAGCACATACCATTACACACACAGCACATACCATTACACACACAGCACATACCACTACACACACAGCACATACCACTACACACACAGCACATACCACTACACACACAGCACATACCACTACACACACAGCACATATCATTACACACACAACACATATCATTACACACACAGCACATACCATTACACACACAGCACATACCATTACACACACAGCACATACCATTACACACACAGCACATACCATTACACACACAGCACATACCATTACACACACAGCACATACCATTACACACACAGCACATATCATTACACACACAGCACATATCATTTCACACACAGCACATACCATTACACACACAGTACATACCATTACACACACAGCACATACCATTACCAGACCTGTGCACCCTAGATTTTCAAAATCAGAAGATTCTGGGTGAAAAATCAGAAGATTTTTTCTCAAACTCCAAACGACACAAAAACACAACACACACACTGGAACTCCAACACGATAAAAATCGTGAGATCGTGAAAACCAGTCGTACAATGCTTCAAAAATCGTACATTGTACGATTTTTTCGTACAAGTGCACAGGTCTGCATTACACACTCAGCACATATCATTACACATACAACACATACCATTACACACTCAGCACATACCATTACACACTCAGCACATACTTTTACACACTCAGCACATACCACTACACACACAGCACATACCACTACACACACAACACATATCATTACACAAACCCAACACATACCATTACACACACAGCACATACCACTACACACACAGCACATACCATTACACACACAGCACATACCATTACACATACAGCATATACCATTACACACACAGCACATATTATTACACACACAGCACATACCATTACATACACAACACATACCATTACACACACAACACATATCATTACACACACAACACATATAAATACCCACACAACGCATAGCATTACACACACAGCACATACCATTACACACACAACACATACCATT
>JAWQFJ010003126.1:82339-92339 GCA_034096865.1 Theodoxus fluviatilis | reverse complement strand
CCCAGACAGAACAGAGGCAGACTGATGAGGACACAGCATGGATGGAAGATGTGAGCATACGTGTCCCAGACAGAACAGAGGCAGACTGATGAGGACACAGCATGGATGGAAGATGTGAGCATACGTGTCCCAGACAAAAGAGAGGCAGAGTGATGAGGACACAGCATGGATGGAAGATGTGAGCATACGTGTCCCAGACAGAACAGAGGCAGACTGATGAGGACACAGCATGGAAGGAAGATGTGAGCATACGTGTCCCAGACAGAACAGAGGCAGACTGATGAGGACACAGCATGGATGGAAGATGTGAGCATACGTGTCCCAGACAGAACAGAGGCAGACTGATGAGGACACAGCATGGATGGAAGATGTGAGCATACGTGTCCCAGACAGAACAGAGGCAGGCTGATGGGGACACAGCATGGATGAAAGATGTGAGCATACGTGTCCCAGACAGAAGAGAGGCAGACTGATGGGGACACAGCATGGATGGAAGATGTGAGCATACGTGTCCCAGACAGAAAAGAGGCAGACTGATGAGGAAACAGCATGGATGGAAGATGTGAGCATACGTCTCCCAGACAGAACAGAAGCAGACTGATGAGGACACATCATGGATGGAAGATGTGAGCATACGTGTCCCAGACAGAACAGAGGCAGACTGATGAGGACACAGCATGGATGGAAGATGTGAGCATACGTGTCCCAGACAGAACAGAGGCAGACTGATGAGGACACAGCATGGATGGAAGATGTGAGCATACGTGTCCCAGACAGAACAGAGGCAGACTCATGAGGACACAGCATGGATGGAAGATGTGAGCATACGTGTCCCAGACAGAACAGAGGCAGACTGATGAGGACACAGCATGGATGGAAGTTGTAAGCATACGTGTCCCAGACAGAACAGAGGCAGACTGATGAGGACACAGCATGGATGGAAGATGTGAGCATACGTGTTCCAAACAGCACAGAGGCAGACTGATGGGGACACAGCATGGATGGAAGATGTGAGCATACGTGTCCTAGACAGAAAAGAGGCAGACTGATGGGGACACAGCATGGATGGAAGATGTGAGCATACGTGTCCCAGACATAACAGAGGCAGACTGATGAGGACACAGCATGGATGGAAGATGTGAGCATACGTGTCCCAGACAGAACAGAGGCAGACTGATGGGGACACAGCATGGATGGAAGTTGTGAGCATACGTGTCCCAGACAGAACAGAGGCAGACTGATGAGGACACAGCATGGATGGCAGATGTGAGCGTACGTGTCCCAGACAGAACAGAGGCAGACTGATGAGGACACAGCATGGATGGAAGATGTGAGCATACGTGTCCCAGACAGAACAGAGGCAGACTGATGAGGACACAGCATGGATGGAAGATGTGAGCATACGTGTCCCAGACAGAACAGAGGCAGACTGATGAGGACACAGCATGGATGGAAGATGTGAGCATACGTGTCCCAGACAGAACAGAGGCAGACTGATGGGGACACAGCATGGATGGAAGATGTGAGCATACGTGTCCCAGACAGAACAGAGGCAGACTGATGAGGACACAGCATGGATGGAAGATGTGAGCATACGTGTCCCAGACAGAACAGAGGCAGACTGATGAGGACACAGCATGGATGGAAGATGTGAGCATACGTGTCCCAGACAGAACAGAGGCAGACTGATGGGGACACAGCATGGATGGAAGATGTGAGCATACGTGTCCCAGACAGAACAGAGGCAGACTGATGAGGACACAGCATGGATGGAAGATGTGAGCATACGTGTCCCAGACAGAACAGAGGCAGACTGATGGGGACACAGCATGGATGGAAGATGTGAGCATACGTGTCCCAGACAGAACAGAGGCAGACTGATGAGGACACAGCATGGATGGAAGATGTGAGCATACGTGTCCCAGACAGAACAGAGGCAGACTGATGAGGACACAGCATGGATGGAAGATGTGAGCATACGTGTCCCAGACAGAACAGAGGCAGACTGATGAGGACACAGCATGGATGGAAGATGTGAGCATACGTGTCCCAGACAGAACAGAGGCAGACTGATGGGGACACAGCATGGATGGAAGATGTGAGCATACGTGTCCCAGACAGAACAGAGGCAGACTGATGAGGACACAGCATGGATGGAAGATGTGAGCATACGTGTCCCAGACAGAACAGAGGCAGACTGATGAGGACACAGCATGGATGGAAGATGTGAGCATACGTGTCCCAGACAGAACAGAGGCAGACTGATGGGGACACAGCATGGATGGAAGATGTGAGCATACGTGTCCCAGACAGAACAGAGGCAGACTGATGGGGACACAGCATGGATGGAAGATGTGAGCATACGTGTCCCAGACAGAACAGAGGCAGACTGATGAGGACACAGCATGGATGGAAGATGTGAGCATACGTGTCCCAGATAGAACAGAGGCAGACTGATGAGGACACAGCATGAATGGAAGATGTGAGCATATGTGTCCCAGACAGAACAGAGGCAGACTGATGAGGACACAGCATGGATGGAAGATGTGAGCATACGTGTCCCAGACAGAACAGAGGCAGACTGATGAGGACACAGCATGGATGGAAGATGTGAGCATACGTGTCCCAGACAGAACAGAGGCAGACTGATGGGGACAGACGCAGCCCGCTATCTCACCGCGACGACTCTGCATCTCTGGGAAGATGGCCGAGTGGGAGTTGGACCTGGGGCCGGCCTGGGTGGGCTGTGACGGGCCGGGCCGGAGCAGGTCGTCTTGACCCTCTCTCTTGGCACGCAGCTTCCTGTGCATCACCCCCTGAGCCTCGTGCGTGTACCAGCTGAAGGTCAGCAGCAAGCAGGCGGCGGCCATCAGCACCGTCACCTTGGCGATCTTCTGCCAAAAGTG
This sequence comes from Theodoxus fluviatilis, assembly GCA_034096865.1. NCBI lineage: Eukaryota > Metazoa > Mollusca > Gastropoda > Cycloneritida > Neritidae > Theodoxus > Theodoxus fluviatilis. The sequence goes on along the minus strand of JAWQFJ010003126.1, from coordinate 89,433 downwards.
AGCGCTGACGTCAGACATGACAGAGACGAGGCAAGCAAACTGATGGTACTTCTTGGATGAAAACAGCGTCTAGCGGGTTGAGACCAGATGACAGAAATCATTGACTGCCATTGATTTTTATTTGGTAAAGGCGAATTTGAGGTGAGGGTGCCGAGTGCCGTTTCTGCACATTTTCTTGATCTAAAAATGCTGGTGCTCCTCTCCATTCCTGTGGAAAGTGGACAGGGGTCAGAGGGCGGCGAGCTGTTCCCCAGGTACGCAGTCCACGAAGTGCGGGAACTGGGGAGTTTCCCCAAGGACTTCTAGACCTTGTCAGTGCATCCGTAGTGGTGACAGTGACAACAATGACAATTCTCATAAATAGGCCTACGTCTCTACAGATAGGCCGTAAAACCCTTTTCATTCTGTGGTGGAGTGGAATAAGGCATGATGGTAGCAGGGCGCAGGCATGAGACCAAATCGTAGCTGCTTTCCACAACTTTATTTTCCACCCATAGGTACAGGAGCTGAAGGCTGGTCCGAGGCCTGATGGTACTGGCCGGGACCAACCCAAGACCGTGGTACGTGGTTGTCTCTCCAGACCACGGTGGTAGTAGTCTCTCTCTGACCCAGATGGAATGGGGTCTCCCGCTCTCTGACCCAGATGGAATGGGGTCTGTCTGGCTGTGTGCCGTCTCCTCATTATCAAGCGAATGCACGGACCTCACAGGAGCCAGGGGATGGATTCTTATTACAGCAGTTTATACTGATAATGATTATCCAGAGGAGGAGGAGGAGGAGGAGGAGGAGGAGGAGGAGGAGGAGGAGGAGGAGGAGAAGTAGCAGCAGTAGTAGCAACAGCAGTAGTAGCAACAGCAGTAGTAGCAACAACAGTAGTAATAACAGCAGTAGTAATAACAGCAGCAGCAGCAGCAGCAGCAGAACAGAGGAAGAAAGTAAAACAGTTCGGTGGTGGATTCCAATGCTCGTTTCAAAGTGAAGCAGCAAAAAACACGCCGAAGTGTCATCGAAATAGTTACCTTACTGAACCACTGGCGAGGAAAGAGTATCAACCGCTGCATCATTCTGAAAAAGTGAAGGAAAAACACACGATAAATCAGGATGTCACAACTGTCATTGCGCATGTTCATTAAACAAATTATCTCATCTGGGTGTCATCCGCTTCTTACAACAGCACGTGCTAGTTTTGTTTTTTTGTTTGTTTGTTTGTCTCCTGCGCTGTGCAATGAACGAGAGCGTAGGTTATTGTTTACACCAACTGGATCCGATGCTTCCTTCCCAAGGGCCAGTTTTAGGTACCGGAAGGTCAAAATTTTAATTGATTTGAAATGTAATGAAACACTAAAATTATTAAGGTAGCAAGCAAGTAACACAAACTCATGAAAAAAGTTTTTGCTATCTATCACAACTAGAACCAGAGTTATGGACAAGCAAATACGCTCTTAATTCAGCCGTTTTCGGATCTTTAAAAAATCGAATCTGACAAAGTGCTCATTTTAGCAAGCTGTAAAATGCAGCCCAAATATCAGAATTACTTCACCTATATAGAAGCTATTGTTTGTAAGACAAACACCACATTTTTTCCATGCAACTACAGTCAGTACCTACTTGAGCAAGATGATGTAATCTTGATGTTTCGTTCAATATTTTAGGCGGCAAAAACAGGGTTTATGAGCACCAACTTCAAACAGCTGTAGAATGAGCAATTATTATTTCGTATTTGAGTTTGAACAGAGCATTTGTGTTTTTTCATCCTAATTCCTAAAAGTGTATGCATTTGAATAGAACTCCATAACTGACACGATCGTTTGTCAGTTAGACCCGTGTACTGATCTAGAAAACTAAAGTGAGCAAATCAGGGCAGAAAGGCTGTGACAGTTGGGTGGTGGTGTCCTTGTAGATTTTCTAGAAGTTTGCTGTGTTTGGTGATATCAAGGGACTTGATGGTCGGCACACTGAAAATCACGCGGAGACAGGTTTGCATTGAACGGCTCAAGCCACTCGACCGGGAACAAAACCTTCAACTTCCAAGTTGATGACATTCCTGAAACTTACAGAACAGAAAGCGACGGACATACACAAACTTCAGACTACAGAGCTGCTTCGCTGTTCTCACCTGAATGAGCGTCTAGAACTGTTCACGATCAGTGATGCTGCGATTCATCATTCGGTTCCAGCACAAATTTATCAAACCTACAGATCCAGCTGGCACAGATTCCAGTCTTTTGCCAACGTCCCACTGATTACGTCAACATTACGTCATCAGCCTACTTTTAGGACAATGAAAAACCGCGTGACGTCCAAAGGTGATCCTGGCGCAAAGGCACGACACCTTCGTAGCAAACACGAATGCTTATCAAAAACATGTGAAAATCTCAGTCAGAGTCCCGTCGTGGGAGTAGGGGTGTGAAGCAGTTGTGGCAGTGGCTGAGTCAACTAGTCGATGTGCTAGTAAAGGGAAGCTACTCCTCTGAGCATCTGCCTTTTTCACACACAGAGTTGTTCCCCAGAATAAAACGAACCAGTATTACTTGTGTACTCAGCTGATTTGCCGAGTAACAGAGTATGTTGGGAGTCTGCATTATGTGTATGCGTGCAAGCGTTCATGCATGTGTGCATGCTGCCATGTATGTGCGTGCGTGTGTACGTGCGTACGTATGTGTGCGTGCGTGTGTATCTGCGTGTGTGTGTGTGTGTGTATGTGTGCGCGCGCGTGTGCGTGCGCGTGTGTACATGTGTGTGTGTGTGTGTGTGTGTGTGTGTGTGTGTGTGTGTGTGTGTAAGTATGTGCGTCTGCTTTCGTCTGTTTATGTGAGCAGGCATGTGTGTATGCACAATACCTTGCCTGTTGATCGGAACACGGCCTTTACAGAAAACGGTCATTGCCACAGGAAGTCATTGCCACAGGAAGTCATTTCCACAGACAGTCACTGCCACAGGAAATCATTGCCACAGGTAGTCACTGCCACAGGAAGTCATTGCCACAGGGAGTCACTGCAAAGGCAGTCATTACCAAAGGCAGTCATTGCCACAGGAAGTCACTGCCACAGGCAGTCATCGCCACAGGGAGTCATTGCCACAGAGAGTCATTGCCACAGGAAGTCACTGCCACAGACATTCACTGCCACAGGGAGTCACTGCCACAGGAAGTCACTGCCACAGGGAGTCACTGCCACAGAACTTCACTGCAACAGGTAGTCATTGCCACAGGCAGTCACTGCCACAGGTAGTCCTTGCCACAGACAGTCACTGCCACAGGTATTCCCTGCCACAGAGAGTCACTGCCACAGACATTCCCTGCCACAGACAGTCATTGCCACAGACAGTCACTGCCACAGACAGTCACTGCCACAGGTAGTCCCTGCCACAGAGAGTCACTGCCACAGCCATTCGCTGCCACATGGAGTCACCGCCACAGACAGTCACTGCCACAGACAGTCATTGTCACAGGCAGTCAATGCCACAGACAGTCATTGTCACAGGCAGTCAATGCCACAGACAGTCACTGCCACAGGCAGTCAATGCCACAGACAGTCACTGCCACAGGCAGTCAATGCCACAGACAGTCACTGCCACAGGCAGTCAATGCCACAGACAGTCACTGCCACAGGCAGTCAATGCCACAGACAGTCACTGCCACAGGCAGTCAATGCCACAGACAGTCACTGCCACAGGCAGTCAATGCCACAGACAGTCACTGCCACAGGCAGTCAATGCCACAGACAGTCACTGCCACAGGCAGTCAATGCCACAGACAGTCACTGCCACAGGGAGTCACTGCCACAGACATTCACTGCCACAGGGAGTCACTGCCACAGACAGTCACTGCCACAGGCAGTCAATGCCACAGACAGTCACTGTCACAGGCAGTCAATGCCACAGACAGTCACTGCCACAGGGAGTCACTGCCACAGACATTCATTGCCACAGGGAGTCATTGCCACAGACAGTCACTGTCACAGAGAGTCACTGCCACAGGGAGTCACTGCCACAGACATTCACTGCCACAGGTAGTCCCTGCCACAGGGAGTCACTGCCACAGACATTCACTGCCAAAGATATTCACTGCCACAGGGAGTCACTGCCACAGGTAGTCACTGCCACAGGGAGTCACTGCCACAGGGAGTCACTGCCACAGACATTCACTGCCACAGACATTCACTGCCACAGGGAGTCACTGCCACAGACATTCACTGCCACAGGTAGTCACTGCCACAGGGAGTCACTGCCACAGACATTCACTGCCACAGGGAGTCACCGCCACAGACAGTCACTGCCACAGGCAGTCAATGCCACAGACATTCACTGCCACAGGTAGTCACTGCCACAGACAGTCACTGCCACAGGGAGTCACCGCCACAGACAGTCACTGCCACAGGCAGTCAATGCCACAGACATTCACTGCCACAGGTAGTCCCTGCCACAGAGAGTCACTGCCACAGACATTCACTGCCACAGGAGTCACTGCCACAGGGAGTCACTGCCACAGGTAGTCAATGCCACAGGGAGTCACTGCCACAGACATTCACTGCCACAGACATTCACTGCCACAGACATTCACTGCCACAGGTAGTCACTGCCACAGGGAGTCACTGCCACAGACATTCACTGCCACAGACATTCACTGCCACAGGGAGTCACTGCCACAGGGAGTCACTGCCACAGGGAGTCACTGCCACAGGGAGTCACTGCCACAGGGAGTCACTGCCACAGACAGTCACTGCCACAGGGAGTCAATGCCACAGACATTCACTGCCACAGGTAGTCACTGCCACAGGGAGTCACTGCCACAGGGAGTCACTGCCACAGACATTCACTGCCACATGGAGTCACTGCCACAGGGAGTCACTGCCACATGTAGTCATTGCCACAATGAGTCACTGCCAAAGACATTCACTGCCACAGACATTCATTGCCACAGACATTCACTGAGACAGGTAGTCATTGCCACAGGGAGTCAATGCCACAAACATTCACTGCCACAGACATTCACTGCCACATGGAGTCACTGATACACGGAGTCAATGCCACAGGGAGTCACTGCCACAGACATTCACTGCCACAGGGAGTCACTGCCACAGACATTCACTGCCACAGGGAGTCACTGCTACATTGAGTCACTGCCACAGACATTCACTGCCACAGACATTCATTGCCACAGACATTCACTGAGACAGGTAGTCATTGCCACAGGGAGTCAATGCCACAAACATTCACTGCCACAGACATTCACTGCCACATGGAGTCACTGATACACGGAGTCAATGCCACAGGGAGTCACTGCCAAAGACATTCACTGCCACAGACATTCATTGCCACAGACATTCACTAAGACAGGTAGTCATTGCCACAGAGAGTCAATGCCACAGTCATTCACTGCCACATGTAGTCATTGCCACAGGCAATCACTGCCACAGGGAGTCACTGCCACAGGGAGTCACTGCCACGGACAGTCACTGCCACAGGTAGTCATTGCCACAGGGAGTCACTGCCACAGACATTCACTGACACAGGTAGTCATTGCCACAGGGAGGCACTGCCACAAACATTCACTGCCACATACATTCACTGCCACATGGATTCACTGATACACGGAGTCAATGCCACAGGGAGTCACTGCCACAGACAGTCACTACCACAGACAGTCATTGCCACATGGAGTCACTGCCACAGGGAGTCACTGCCACATGTAGTCATTGCCACAATGAGTCACTGCCACAGACATTCACTGCCACAGGGAGTCACTGCCACAGACATTCACTGCCACAGGGAGTCACTGCCACAGACAGTCACTGCCACAGGGAGTCACTGCCACAGACAGTCACTGCCACAGGGAGTCACTACCACAGACAGTCACTGCCACAGACAGTCACTGCCAATGACGTTCACTGCCACAGGGAGTCACTACCAGAGACAGTCACTACCACAGACATTCGCTGCCACAGGGAGTCACTGCCACAGGTAGTCATTGCGACAGGGAGTCACTGCCACAGGAAGTCACTGCCATAGGGAGTCACTGCCACAGAACTTCACTGCAACAGGTAGTCATTGCCACAGGCAGTGAAGTTTGGATATAGCAGGGAGGGACGGACTGGTCAACCAGTTCGTCTCTGGATTTCAGACAAGCGCGACCTATGCCACTCCAGTCTATTCCTGGCGGTCACCAGAGGCGAAGCAATCCCTCCCACCAAATTTGATGAGTCCCAAGATTCAATGTGGAGAATCTCCGACCGTGCCCTCATCAACAAGTCTGCCATCATCAACAAGTTGGATGAGTAGACTGACACTTGCCCTCTCTCTGTCCTCAGTCCCCTGAGTATGTGAAGTGAACTTTGGAAAAAGGAACTGAACTTTTCAGAATGAACCCCTCTCCTTTGTGGTGAACATTAATAAGAAGTGAAACTTCAAGGACTGAATCTTTTCTTTATTTTGTGGTTGCAACCATATGACTAAATGAATTGATTAATTCATTGTGTTTAATCCTTGGAAACTGGCATGGTTATTAGCCATTAGTATTGGTATTGGCGCTCTATGACACAGCAAAGAGCCTAGTCCTGTTCAATGGCACCACAGGCGAATGGTTCAGGACAACGGTCGGAGTCAGACAGGGCTGTCTACTCTCCCCCACACTCTTCAACCTCTTCCTCGAAAGGATAATGACTGATGCCCTAGCATGACCACGAATAATCAATCACCATCTGTGGCAGAAAGATCACCAACTTACATTTGCTGATGACATTGATGGATTAGAAGGAGGTGAAGAGGAGCTGACTAGTCTTGTCGAGCACCTAGACAAGACCTCACAGGCATATGGCATGGAGATCAGTGCCGAGAAGACCAAGGTGATGACGAACAACCCTCGGGGCTTCTAATGGAAATCAAAGTGAAGGGCCAAAAACAGGAAGCTGTGAACAACTTCAAATACCTGGGATCTCTTGTGACTGATGAAGGGTCCAAACCAGAGATACTGTCCAGGGCCCGTATTCACAACGGCGATTTATCTTTTTAACACTCGATTTATCCCCTAGCCCCGCGTTATCTTGATCGGTTAGATAAGGTACGCTCGTCAGAGGATTCTAGGTTGCGCTTTGCTA
>JAWQFJ010003126.1:69839-77339 GCA_034096865.1 Theodoxus fluviatilis | reverse complement strand
CACCTCGCACGCGAATGGACGCTCCGGCAAGGGAGACAACACGGGCGTGGGACCGCGCTGCTCCAGTTGTAACTGCGGGCACGGTGGCTGAGTGACGGCGGCGCGATGCGGACGCGTGCGTGATAGTGAGAGCGCTCCTCGCACATGGGACTCAGTCAATGAAGCAGCGCTGCCGCCTGGCTGCGAGAGATTCAGAGCCTGCAAGGATGCGGTGGCGGCAGAGACGCTGAGGCCGTTCTGCGAGGAAGGGCAGCGGAGGCCGGGCCAGTGAGGCGCTAAGGAACTGGCGGGTTGCTGCAGTCAGACAGGGTGGGGACGAACGCCGCTGTGGGGAAAGGAAGCCGCGCTCGCCTCTCCGTGATGAATGGACATTGCCGTACTCTCTGTCACGCCTGGTGCTTCGGCTCTGTGGAGGCCAGCCCTCTCTCAGACTCTTCATCTTCCACTGCGTCACCACCAGTGTTCGCAGCTCGGAGTGTGCTCTGAGAGTGTCACGCGAGCACGCGGTGTGTCGTTTAGGATTTTGCAGTAACAAGACAGCTGTGAGTGAGAAAACGGACAGTGCAGTGTGCTCTTGACTACTTCCTGGACCGAGGAGTGTGCACAGGCTTTGCACGCTGCAGAAGTTTTGAAACGTACGCTGAGCCAAAAAGGTTTAATGGACGGAAAACTGTCAGAGTGGGCGGAACAAACAACTTAGTGTGAAAACGGGTGTCTGAAATTTTATGATTTCAAATGGAGTTCAACCATCTTCCGTAATATGCCCCAGTAAAGGAGGCAACACCATCTAAATGCAAACTGGACTGAAGTTTACCTCGACGTAACCCATCTCGCTTTGCAGCAATGTCTCTGTAGTCTGCAGCAATGTCTCTGTAGTCTGCAGCAATGTCTCTGTAGTCTGCAGCAATGTCTCTGTAGTCTGCAGCAATGTCTCTGTAGTCTGCAGCAATGTCTCTGTAGTCTGCAGCAGACTGCAACGGCCCAGGCAAGCAGAGAGTGTAGGACTGACTGATCAAGGCCTCCTGGAATATCTTCTCTCCTGTCCGACCGCTCAACTTCTGACTGCCGCGCCATCTCTGTGGCAGGTCTGCCTCCCAGCGCTCCCACGTGACCCCTCACGTTGGCAGCGATAACGTCAGCGTCAATACCTACGTTAAGTGACGGTGGTGGGGGCGTGGCAGCGTTAGCCAGGTCAAGTAACGTCGGACTTAAGTAACGTCAGAGTCAAGTAACGTCAGAGGCACTTAACGTTAGACAGCGTCAACCTGTCGTGAGCGACGTCAAGCAACGTGGGAGAGCGGCCAGTGACGTCAGGCTGCGTCAAACCACGTGAAAAACGTCAAACGACGTTCAGGCAGCGTCGGGCAGTTCCAGACGGCGTCATCCAAGGTCAGAGGTTGTGAGGCCAAAGACACGCAACGTGCGACAACGCGGGACAACGTGGGACAACGCAACGAACACTACTGACTGTAGCTACAACGTAGTGGAATGCCTGGTCATGTATTTATCAAGGATTCAATTAGAACAAATGGTGATTGTGCTCTTGTAAATTTTCACCAGGCCACTTCACAGGATATGAAACTGGTCACGTCTTATTTTCTCTTGGATCTGTGGTAGCGGTGTTGCCTTGTTGACATTTCGACTGAGAACTGATCTACCCGCCTTGGTAAACAAACTCTCATCCTTACTCAAGTGGATTTGAAAACTGATCGCATCTCTTTGTAACAGGATCTGCAGTGGCCATGTTCCTTGATGGACCTTTCGGACTGGGATGTCATCGACCGTTCCTTTGGTGAGAATCGTTTTATCAAGATGGACGGTCACTGCGAACGGGAAAAGGCGTCGGACTGAGCAGTAAGTCGCTGTTTACTGTAGCCCGACAAAAAGCCATCTTTACTCTCCACGCTCACACCTGGCCTCGCGTCTTCAGGTGGGAGAAGAGCAGCACAGACACGTGAGTTCGAGTACAGCGACTTCACGTGACAAGGCGTTTTCTGCCGTCGTCTGCTCTGACACGCAGGTCATGGTGGGCAGATTTCTCTGGGAGCCCATTCAGCCACTATCGATGTTTCTGCTTGGCTACGTGCATTGCGTGCTGTCGCTCCCTGTGGAGGCCTCGCGTACGGCCAGGATGAATCACGAGGGAGTCACGCTGTCCTCAAGCTCGTTTGCAAAGGTGTGCCAACGCTCTGACTTCATGCACTGACTCGCAGTACTATCGGCACCAGTCGTTTGACTGCAGTGGGATCGTGCTGAAGCAAACATTGTTAGTGTCACTGCCCAGAGTATCAAGGTCTGGGGACACTCACCCATGCAGGTAGAGAAACTTTCCATGTTGATGGGGTGTTGCTTCCAAGCAAGCACAAAGCTGTAACTTTGCGACAATACAGTGCATTTACCGTAGTGTGTCAACGCGTGCAGATCGTGTCCAAGCTGATTAACACGAGGCCGCAGAGAACGTAGTCGATGACAATTTGTGTTTCGAGATTCTAAAACTTTGAGACCAGATTTATTGTCGCCATTACCAACAAGGCAGCAGTTTTGGAGCTGACTGGAAAACAAAGCCACACCCGTGCTTGTGTCAGTCAATCACTTAGGTTTTCCCACGCCGTGCCACCTTGCGACACCTGGGGAGACATCGACACAAGAGATCGAACGCTTCGACACTATCGATCACCTCCAGCCGCAGGTGTTGCAGACTGTTACTACTGACAAGACGACAACAATTCCAACACCTCTAGCGATTCTCACAAGCCTGTAGGTGTTGTTTGTTCGCACCGATCGCCATCGCTGATTGTTTCTGCTTGCGAGGGGAGGGCGAGGGGGGCCACTGGAGGGCGAGGGGGGGGGGGAGAGGGGAGGGCGAGGGGGTCACTGGAGGGCGAGGGGGGCCCCTGTGGGATCGATGCTGATCGATCCAGTGCCACGTGCTCCGCACTCACACTCCGTCCCGTCGGCAGTCGGGCCTTCCAGAAAAATGTTCATGAAAATTTCACGAATGATTCCCGCTGTTTGAAAGGTAGTCATTACAGGACAGAGTCCAGACCACCTACATCTGCTGCAAGAATACTCTCTGTGGACTGTCTGCCTATACCGATCTCCGGAAAGCTGAGTCATACACAGTAGAATCCTGGGTGACAACAGCTTCCATACACATACATGAGTCACTGGTGTGTTTGTGTTGCATGGTTGTTCCAGTGGCGTGTTGGTCACAGGCAGCCCCTGTTGATCGCGTTCCCCACCAAGGGAAGGCCGAACGTCAGTTGCCAAGTTTACTTCCACTGACTCATCAAGTGGTTCCTACAAGCTTGCTGAAACGTGCCTGTGTGGACACTTTCGAATGAACTCTTGACCCCTGTGAGGCCACGAATACTTCGCTACAAAGTGAGTGCAAAGTTACACCCGAAACTGTAACAAACTCAACTGCTTTTGCTACGTCAACAAGGAAATCAAAGTGTGACGACGACGACGGAAGCGATAACAACAACAACGACAGCAGCTGACAATGTCAGACCACAATTAGAAAGCCTCGCCTGAGGCAGGGAGGTGCGGACACCCGGGCTGTCCTTCGGTCTCCAGGCCCCCCCACCATGCTGACAGACAGACTGCGACAGACAAGCGACGTGGAGGCCTCGATGGCCGCCACACTGGACGAGCTGGCGGACGCCCAGTCCAGTGACGGGGACTCGGACTGCGAGGGCCGGCGCGAGGCCCAGGCGTTGCTGCAGGACCCATGCTACCGCTGCCAGAAAAGGGTCTACCCCGTGGAGCGCGTGGACGTGGGCGTCCTCTTCCACAGACGCTGCTTCCGGTGTCGCGTGTGCGGACTGCAGCTCAACCTGAGGACTTTCCACTGGGACCAGGAGAACGACCCGGATGTCTACTGCTCTGTGCACGTGCCCAAGTTGGTGGCAACGGTTGACAAGGACGCCGTGGGTATTCGTTCCGCCCTGAACGCGCCACGGGCTGGTGTCAGCTGCAGTGACCAGGTAAGACCCGTGCTGTATGCAGGGAGCTGGGGGGTGAGCGCTGGGAAAGCGAGGTCATACGGAAGTCATAAAACAGTGAGTGAGGAAACGAATAAATGAACATGCGAATGAGTGGGGGAATGAGCGAGCGAGTGAATGAGTGAGCATGCAGGTGAGTGAGTGGGTGGATAATGAATATATGAGCGAGAGAGCGAAAGAATGAGCGCATGTTGCATGTTATGGTCAATGATGAGGACGCTCATGTCCAGGGCGGTTGTGACAACGGCGTGATGAAGATTGTTCACTTCCTTTTCGGGGAGCTGTTCAAGGCTGTTGATCGGATGCTTGAAATGACGTCATGTATGTTTTGACTACAACACAAAAGTGACGATAAATCACGTGTATGTTTTTGCTCGCTAGCGATTTGTTCACGCTTGTGTAGTCTGAAAAGATAGTCATGTACTCAATGTTTTTGTGTAGTCTGTACAGTCAGTTAGTCAGTGTCCTTGTGTAGTCTGTACAGACAGTCAGTTAGTCAGTGTCCTTGTGTAGTCTGTACAGACAGTCAGGTAGTCAGTTGCCTTGTGTAGTCTGTACAGACAGTCAGTTAGTCAGAGTCCTTGTGTAGTCTGTACAGACAGTCAGGTAGTCAGTGTCCTTGTGTAGTCTGTACAGACAGTCAGTTAGTCAGTGTCCTTGTGTAGTCTGTACAGACAGTGAGGTAGTCAGTGTCCTTGTGTAAACTGTACAGACAGTCAGGTAGTCAGAGTCCTTGTGTAGTCTGTACAGACAGTAATTTAGTCAGTGTCCTTGTGTAGTCTGTACAGTCAGTTAGTCAGAGTCCTTGTGTAGTCTGTACAGACAGTCAGGTAGTCAGTGTCCTTGTGTAGTCTGTACAGACAGTCAGTTAGTCAGTGTCCTTGTGTAGTCTGTACAGACAGTGAGGTAGTCAGTGTCCTTGTGTAAACTGTACAGACAGTCAGGTAGTCAGAGTCCTTGTGTAGTCTGTACAGACAGTAATTTAGTCAGTGTCTTTGTGTAGTCTGTACAGTCAGTTAGTCAGTGTCCTTGTGTAGTCCGTACAGACAGTCAGTTAGTCAGAGTCCTTGTGTAGTCTGTACAGACAGTCAGGTAGTCAGTGTCCTTGTGTCATCTGTACAGACAGTCATGTAGTCAGTGTCCTTGTGTAGTATGTACAGACAGTCAGGTAGACAGTGTCCTTGTGTAGTCTGTACAGACAGTCAGGTAGTCAGAGTCCTTGTGTAGTCTGTACAGACAGTCAGTTAGTCAGTGTCCTTGAGTAGTCTGTACAGACAGTCAGTTAGTCAGTGTCCTTGTGTAGTCTATACAGTCCGGTAGTCAGTGTCCTTGTGTCGTCTGTACAGACAGTCAGGTAGTCAGTGTCCTCAGTGTCCTTGTGTAGTCTGTACAGACAGTCAGGTATTCAGTGTCCTTGTGCAGTCTGTACAGACAGGTAGTGAGTGTTCTTGTGTAGTCTGTACAGAGAGGTAGTCAGTGTCCTTGTGTAGTCTGTACAGACAGGTATTCAGTGTCCTTGTGTAGTCTGTACAGTCCGGTAGTCTGAGTCCTTGGGTAGTCTGTACAGACAGTCAGTTAGTCAGTGTCGTTGAGTAGCCTGTACAGATAGTCAGGTTATCAGTGTCCCTGTGCAGTCTGTACAGACAGGTAGTCAGTGTCCTTGTGTAGTCTGTATAGACTGTCAGGAAGTCAGTGTCCTTGTGTAGTCTGTACAGACAAGTAGTCAGTGTCCTTGTGTAGTCTGTACAGTCAGGTAGTCAGTGTGCTTGTATAGTCTGTACAGACAGTCAGGTAGTCAGTGTCCTTGTGTAGTCTGTACAGACCGTCAAGTAGTCAGTGACCTTGTGTATTCTGTACAGTCAGGTAGTCAGTGTCCTTGTGTAGTCTGTACAGACAGTCAGGTAGTCAGTGTCCTTGTGTAGTCTGTACAGACAGTGAGGTAGTCAGTGTTCTTGTGTAGTCTGTACAGACAGTCAGGTAGTCAGTGTCCTTGTGTAGTCTGTACAGGCAGTCAGGTAGTTAGTGTCCTTGTGTAGTCTGTACAGACAGTGAGGTAGTCAGTGTTCTTGTGTAGTCTGTACAGTCAGGTAGTCAGTGTCCTTGTGTAGTCTTTACAGACAGTCAGTCAGTGTCCTTGTGTAGTCTGTATAGACAGTCAGGTATTCGGTGTCCTTGTGTAGTCTGTACAGAGAGGTAGTCGGTGTCCTTGTGGAGTTTGTACAGACAGTTAGGTAGTCAGAGTCCTTGTAGTCTGTACAGACAGTCAGGTAATCAGTGTCCTTGTGTAGTCTGTACAGTCAGGTAGTCAGAGTCCTTGTAGTCTGTACAGACAGTCCGGTATTCAGTGTCCTTGTGTAGTCTGTATAGACAGTCAAGTAGTCAGTGTCCTTGTGTAGTCTGTACAGACAGTTATTCAGTGTCCTTGTGTAGTCTGTACAGACAGTTAGTCAGTGTCCTTGTGTAGTCTGTACAGACAGGTATTCAGTGTCCTTGTGTAGTCTGTACAGACAGGTATTCAGTGTCCTTGTGTAGTCTGTACAAACAGGTATTCAGTGTCCTTGTGTAGTCTGTACAGACAGGTATTCAGTGTCCTTGTGTAGTCTGTACAGACAGGTATTCAGTGTACTTGTGTAGTCTGTACAGACAGGTATTCAGTGTCCTTGTGTAGTCTGTACAGAGAGGTAGTCGGTGTCCTTGTGTAGTCTGTACAGACAGGTATTCAGTGTCCTTGTGTAGTCTGTACAGACAGGTATTCAGTGTCCTTGTGTAGTCTGTACAGTCAGGTAGTCAGTCAGTCAGGCCATTAAGCCTGTTCCACGCTTTTATACGTGCGTTCATCCACTCATCCGTACCCTCTGTCCCACATCTCTCTCTCTTTCTCTCTCTCTTTCTCTCTTTCTCTTTCTCTCTCTCTCTCTCTCTCTCTCTCTCTCTCTCTCTCCTATTTCAAGGTGTGATGGAGAAAGTGTTGGAGGTGGAGAAAGGAATAGCTGAAGTGGGGAAAAAGATTGACGGTGTGAATGAACATATTGTCAATTTGGAAGACAGACAGGACGGACTCGAATTTATGTTGGGGGATTTGAGTGATCGCGTGGAGCAACAGGAGAGGCGCAGCCGCCGTGACAATGTTCTGCTGCATGGGGTGGAGGAAGGCGAAGGACACGAAGAGTCCGTGCAGAAAGTGCTGGAAGTGGTGAATGAAGTGCTCGAAACGCCCATGCAAGAAACTGACATAGTGCGAGCACATCGCGTAGGGCGGCGAGCTGCAGGGAAAGTTCGCCCTTTGATTGTGTGTATGGCCAGGTCGTCTGACAAACTGACTGTACTGCAGAAGAGAAAGGAACTCCGGGAGAAGAATATCGGGGTGTCAAGCGACTTGACGGCCAGACAGAGAGATGAGGTAAACCAAGCGCGACAAGAAGGCTTGTTTGCCTACTTCAAAGGAGGCATGCTACACAAGGAAGTCCGAAGAGAGCCACGACAGCCCAGGCAA
>JAWQFJ010003126.1:7500-69817 GCA_034096865.1 Theodoxus fluviatilis | reverse complement strand
TTTAAAGCATCCATACGTGATTATCTATTCAGATGATCTCACTGCTGTCGCCTGTACATATGACACGTATTGCTTGAACTTCAAGACTCACTGAGCTGACAGTTGTCAAAGGCATCTACTAAAATCTTTGTCATTGTTGATCATATTCTTCATATACCTTACCAATTGATGTACATACATTAGCTACTGTGTATTTTTTGTCTTAATTATCCATGTTTTCATTTCTTTATGAGCAAGGACAATTTGTAAGATAGACAGAAATGCATAAAATTTCATCCTTGATAAATAAAGAATCAATCTCTCTCTCTCTCTCTCTCTCTCTCTCTCTCTCTCTCTCTCTCTCTCTCTCTCTCTCTCTCTCTCTCTCTCTCTCTGTGTGTGTGTGTGTGTGTGTGTGTGTGTGTGTGTGTGTGCGCGCGAGTGTGTGTGAGATGGATCACTCAGATGCGGACAAGTTGTGGAGTGGTCAACGCCAGGTGAAACGGTCAGCCAGAGTGGACAATCATTCCTCACACAGAGGCGGACGCATGTCCCCAGTGTCTTGTCTTCACTGTCTGCCCGCCCCCCCCCCCCCCCCCTCACCCCGTCCAACCAACAACTAACTTATTTTCAGTTCCCTGAGTTATTTCTTCTTCTTCTTCTTCTTCTTCTTCTTCTTCTTCTTCTTCTTCTTCTTCTTCTTCTTCTTCTTCTTCTTCTTCTTCTTCTTCTTCTTCTTCTTCTTCTTCTTCTTCTTCTTCTTCTTAGTCGTCGTCCTCTCTTGTTCCTTCTCATTTTCCAAGTCTGAGTTGATTTCACGACTGTATATTGATACTCCCTTCAGTACCGTCTGCCTTCATGGTGCCCGCGTCTTCGTGTCATCCTCATACACTTTGCCTGCGTTCCAATACGTGTCCACAGCCGCAGTACTTCGCGTGGCTCCCTGAAGGGACACGGTGTAATTCCCTCTGATCTGACCGCCCTGTACAAAGATACCCCGCAGACATACGCTTCCATGCCTTCCTGTCGCCAGCGCGTACTTGTGGTGTGTGCGTGCATGCGTGCATGAATGGATCAAAGCATGTAAGAATGCATGTCGAGGCTTGTGATTTGGGTGGTGGGGAAAACAGGCTTATTGCCAGAGTTGTGCTTAGGGCACTCAGGCGTGACCATGACGCTGCTGAAATATTGACGTCCTGGCGTCTCTTTGTCTCCCTCAGCGTCTCTTTCTGAATACGTATTCAGATGAAGAGTGATCTCAACCTCTACAGCAATCTCTCACATAAACATACGTAGGTGTATTCATGGCAGTGACTCCTTGGTGACGTCTGGTCTTGCCGGTGATATTTGCCAAGAAAATGTCATAGGTGTTCCTTAGCTGTACTTCATTTGTATCATTCTGTGACCGAGAGTTCGAATGAAAAATCACCGTACCCACTTTTGCTTCTCTCGGGGGAAACAAATCCTCATTGTGCTGACTCATTAGTGTCTTCGCGAATGACATCCGAGGAGAAAACGGAAAGAGTCTTTCACTGCTGGGGTGCGTTCATTAGTATCGTCTGTGCAAGCACATCTGAATGAAAAATCACCTCAGCCACGAACGAGTTTCTCAAGGGGAATAATTATTGATGGCGAAGACTCGTTAGACCTGCCAAGGCCGGGCGCCACGCACACCGCTTGTTTGGAGACCGCGGGCGCTGCCTGGTGCCTCTGGGAGCCAATCAGCCAGGACTAATTAGGGCAGGGCTGACCTGGCGAGCGGCGCCAAGGCCATTGACACCGTCTGCAGACTGCCAGGCTGCCCAGGGTCCGGCATCAAGCAGGTGGGGCGGGGCGCAGGGGGGTCATGTGTGACGTCATTGATCTCTCAGCCTGCCCGCCTTCTAATGCACGTGGTATCTATCTACATCTACATCTACATCTGCATCTACATATTCATCTACATATCCATCTCCATCTCCATCTGCATCTACATATCCATCTACATCTCCATCTCCATCTCCACCTACATCTGCATCTACATATCCATCTCCATCTCCACCTACATCTGCATCTACATCTCCATCTCCATCTCCACCTACATCTGCATCTACATATCCATCTCCATCTCCATCTCCACCTACATCTGCATCTACATCTCCATCTCCATCTCCATCTCCATCTCCACCTACATCTGCATCTACATATCCATCTACATATCCATCTCCATCTCCATCTCCATCTCCATCTACGTATCCATCTACATATCCATCTACATATATATCTCCATCTCCATCTACATCTACATATCCATCTACATGTACATCTACATCTACATATCCATCTACATGTACATCTACATCTACATATCCATCTACATGTACATCTACATCTACAAACGCACCTGCCTCGTTGTGTGAGAAGGTGGACTGTCTGAAACAGCCTGGACTTCGTGAGTCGTTAAAGAAGTACGCATTCAGTTGTCTAACACCTCTCTCTCTCTCTCTCTCTCTCTCTCTCTCTCTCTCTCCATCTCTCTCTCTGAACTCTCTCTGAACTCTCTCTGAACTCTCTCTGAACTCTCTCTGAACTATCTCTCGCTGAACTCTCTCTCTCTCTCTCTCTCTCACTTTCTCTCTCTCTGAAGTCTCTCTCTCTCTCTCAACTCTCTCTCTCTCACTGTGAACTCTCTCTCAACTCTCTCTCTCTCTCTCTCTCTCTCTCTCTCTCTTTCTCAAAAACACACACGCATGCTCTCACGCGTGCGCGCACGCACGCACGCACACACACGCACACGCACACACACACACACGCAGACGTAATTGTCTCTGTATGTCTTCCTGTTCATGTGTCTGTCGACGTGTGTCTTTGTCTGCCTCCTCCAGCGTCTCTTCTCCTTTGATTTGTCTCTTTGTCCTCCAAAACTCCGCGTTCAAGTCGGACTTTGCCAAGGGGAGGGAAGGAGACTGGAACTTTCTGGAGTAGGAATGGGTGGTTGTAAGGTGAGGATGAGGATGAGAGAAGGAAGGTGGGTATTAGGGGGTGGAGAGATGAGGAGGGTGGGTTACGAAGGCAGAAGGGAGTAGGACGTCTGAAGGGGGTGGGGTAGGAGGGCTGAAGGGGGTGGGGTAGGAGGGCTGAAGGGGGTGGGATAGGACGGCTGAAGGGGGTGGGGATAGGACGGCTGAAGGGGGTGGGGTAGGAGGGCTGAAGGGGGTGGGGTAGGAGGGCTGAAGGGGGTGGGATAGGACGGCTGAAGGGGGTGGGGATGGTGATTGAGGGCGTGGAGACATCTCCTATTTCTCCCACACCACCCAGGGACAAGGCCGGGCTCAGACGCGATCCCTAATGGAGGCATTTGTCCTGTGTGGGGTCGTGATTCACGACCTGCAGACACAATGGCCTCTTCCTGGAAACCTCTTGACAGTCAGCTCTTCCTGGAAGCAGGGTCTTCCTAGGCTGTCCTGGCGCACAGACCTTGTTCTGACAGCCAGCCCCGTTGCCAGGTTGCTACGGAAATCATGGTCTTTCACGCTGCCCTGCCACAGAAGACTTCGTGATCTGACACCGGACCTTGCACGCGCCGCGTGTGGCGGTGGCGCTGAAGGACTCTGAAGGGTGTGGTCCGGCGCCAGGGCCGTGAAATGAAGATGCCTCGTCCGCTTTTGAAGGCCGCGGTGTGGGGAGATTGATTTGCCGTTGAAGATCAGTGGGGTCAGACCTTTGTTCCAGCAACGCTACTTGCTGAAAGGACATCATGAAGAATGATTGTTGGCAAACATATTTGTTCCGATGGTCACCCTGAGTAAGATTTAATCAGCAATTCGTAAAGGATGATTTGACATCTAGGTTAGAAAATGTTAAAATGTGCTATGGATGTTGAACTTTTCCGGAAGGGCTTTTTCGGGAATGTATCGAAACATGGCTAGGAGAAAAGTAGTGTATACAAAAACAGGAATGTTAAAGTTATGAATTTATTAAGTTTATATATTTGGACAAATCATATTACAACGATCATCGTCACGGGTAGTTCCGTAAGAATGGAAGGCCGAAAGGAACTGTGTTAGATGTGTCTTCATTGATTTATTTAGCAAAAGAAACCTTCTTGCAGCCCAACAAGCATCAACCGGGAAGTTGTAATGTCATATTTCTTGCTGAAGCGATCTCTGCTTTCTCTCAAGTTACAGAAATCATGTCTCGTGCTTTTCAATGCACGCATTTCAATGTCATGCCGACATGACACCAGAATCCCAGTCTGCAAGACTCTCTCTCTCTCTCGGTTTTAGCCCAGTGGCCCAGAGTGTTGCTGGCATTCAGGCCACTCACGTCTCAGTCAGTCATGGCTGTTGCAGTGTGTGGTTGTTCGTCATGTCGCCCACGTTCCGCCTTCGCCCTGCGTCTGACTCAGGTTGTGGTGTGAGAGTCGCGCCTCTCGCACGTTTTCCTGCAGCCTCGGGTGGCGTCCCGATTTGAAGGCGTAATTCCCGCTCAATCCCACCCACATCGCAATCAATCTCTGTCAGTCCGGGAGGGGAGTCTGAGCTTATCGCGGCTGTTCCGCGCTGATGCAAGGGACGGAACGGGCTGGATGCCATTCCCACAATGCACCGGTCCTGATGGACCTTTTGAATCTCCTCTGCAGCCTTTCTGCCTCGCTCTCATCCGTCTGTTTGACGTTATTCTTTGCCTCTCCCAGAATCAACAACGCCCAGTTTACGAATCTCCAGGATCGAAAGATTCTCGTAGCAGATGCCTGCGGGCTGCCTGGAGCATGTGCGGTAAATGAATGGTCCCTGTTGACTCAGCGCTGCCTCGTCCCAAAGCGTCACTCTCTGTAGGAATGGCCCGGGGTTGGTCGCCAGAGTCGACAGAGAGGTCTCGCCTGAAGAGGGGACTCCATCCTGCTCTGCCCACTCCTCGTGACCAGGCGTCCATGGAGTATCTGTTCTCTGTAGAGAAAGTCCAAAGTCCATGTAGATGCAGTGGCAACAAGAGCAGTCCGTTATGGACATTGGTGGACTCGTGGTCATGGCATCCATGACGGTGCACCCTCACTGGGTGTTCCACATCTCTCTCTCTCTCTCTCTCTCTCTCTCTCTCTCTCTCTCTCTCTCTCTCTCTCTGTCTCCCGCTCTCTCTCTCTCTTTCTCTTTCTCTCTGTCTCTCTCTCTTTCTCTCTCTCTCTCACTCTTTCTCTCTCTCTCTCTCTCTCTCTTTGTCTCCCGCTTTCTCTCTTTCTCTCTCTTTTTCTCTTTTTCTCTCTCTTTCTCTGTCTCTCTCTCTCTTTTCTCTCACTCTATCTCTTTCTGACTCTCTCTTCTCTCTTTCTCTCTCTCCTTTTCTCTCTCTATCATGCATTCATATACGCACGCACTCACTCACGCGCACACATACACACAAACACACATTCACACGCATAAGCACACACGCACACATTACCCACACGCATACGCGCGCACACGACGCTCACACACACGCACATTCACAGACACTTAGCAATCAGAGCTCTGTGGAGGGCTTTGATTTTGAGGAACCTGCTTGTCGAGAAATCGTAGTGAAGACTTGACGAATATTTTTTGCAGTTTGTGTGTGTGTGTGTGTGTGTGTGAGTGCGCGCGCGTGTGTGTGTGTATGTGTGTGTGTGTGTGTGTGTGTGTGTGCGAATTTCTTCCGATGAACTGCAAATTTTCTCATTTTTTCTCTCTCTCTCTTTTATAAACCATTATAGTCATACGTTTCTTTACCAAAAAAAAGTTTTTGGTTCACTCTCGTAAATAACATCAGGTTCAATCTTGCGGAGTAGTTGCAAATGCTTTGAGACACTCATTGAAATGGATTTACTCCCACGTTTTTCGATTACACGCACCAGTCAGCTGGGTTCCGAAATGTCAGCACAAGGAGAAACAAGACAAAGGCTCCACGCTGCTTTTCAATAAGCTGAAAGGGAAAAATGGAAATTGACGGTCGGTCGCCGCAAGCGAGCAGGGCGAGGCAGTGTTGATGCGAACCTGCACCACTGAGCCCCTGGTATTTCAACCTCCCCCATGGGACGGCACCGCGGCAGCAAGCTCCGTGGAAGTCTCGCGAGAAAATCACCAGCAGTTGCAGTGAATGTCATTTGAAGGAGGATCCAGGGAGCGCGTGTCTCATTTCAAAGACAGCACGTGAAAGCAAAGGAGGAAATGGCAGCATGTCGACTGGCGGAACAAAGCCCAATTACCAAAGACAAGTTGCCCGCTGCCAGTCTCCTGGGAGTCACTTCTTCTGTGTTGACGGAGGAACCGCGCAGCTGCCGTACGCCTTCCGCGTCACGAGAACGAGGCTGTGTGTGTGTGTGTGTGTGTGTGTGTGTGTGTGTGTGTGTGTGTGTGTGAGTGTGTGTGTCTCTGTGTGTTTGTATGTGTGTGTGTGTGTATGTGTGTGTGTGTGTGTTTGTGTGTGTGTGTCTGTGTGTTTGTTGTGTGTGTGTGTGTGTGTGTGTGTGTGTGTGTGTGTGTGTGTGTGTGTGTGTGTGTGACGCTCATGACTGACGCTGATATAGGGGTCGGCCTTATCGCTGGGATCAGACTGGTTTCTTTTGAATGGGGATGACAAACTGGTTTTCTTACGTTCCTTTTGGATGGGTAGCGGACTGGCGTGCTGCACAAATCACAGGACAGAAATAAGTTTTGATGTAACTAGAAAAAACCTGGGCGTATTGTTCCGTCACTCCACGCAAAAACTGAGTCAATTTTGCTCGATTCTTTTTTTCTAGTTCTTTGCATGGTTGTGTACAACATCGAGAACGGAGAAAATCCTTGGCAATAACGTCACCACCAACCTGGTTTGGTGGATGAACCGACCCATTTCTACAGGCGGAAAAGCCGACCATCCGTGGCTAGATTTCCCGTAGTTCGGGGGTCCGTGGGTAGATAACGCGTAATTCGGGGGTCCGTGGGTAGATCCCCCGTAGTTCGGGGGTCCGTGGGTAGATCCCCCGTAGTCCGGGGGTCCGTGGGTAGATCCCCCGTAGTCCGGGGGTCCCTGGGTAGATCCCCCGTAATTCGGGGGTCCGTGGGTAGATCCCCCGTAGTTCGGGGGTCCGTGGGTAGATCCCCCGTAGTTCGGGGGTCCGTGGGTAGATCCCCCGTAGTTCGGGGGTCCGTGGGTAGATCCCCCGTAGTTTGGGGGTCCGTGGGTAGATCCCCCGTAGTTCGGGGGTCCGTGGGTAGATCCCCCGTAGTTCAGGGGTCCGTGGGTAGATCCCCCGTAGTTCGGGGGTCCGTGGGTAGATCCCCCGTAGTTTGGGGGTCCGTGGGTAGATCCCCCGTAGTTCGGGGGTCCGTGGGCAGATCCCCCGTAGTCCGGGAATCCGTGGGTAGACCCCCCTTAGTCCGGGGGTCCCTGGGTAGACCCCCCGTAGTTCAAAGGTCCCTGGGTAGACCCCCCGTAGTTCAGAGGTCCCTGGGTAGACCCCCCGTAGTTTGGGGGTAAGATTAGACCCACCACGTCCTCCTACGCGTATCATAAAAGGCGAACAAGTAGGGACACCGAGGGATGACTGGCTCCGTCCCTAACCTGCCCTGGTACTGCTCCTGGTCAGCAGCCTTGCATAGCTTACCAAGGATTATAAGCCGTAAATCCGCATTCATTCATTCCCCGCATCTGCAATGTTATGCCTCAGCAAGGTTCACACACACACACACACACACACACACACACACACACACACACACACACACAAAACAAACACACACACACACACACACACACACACACACACACACACGCTGCTTCCAAGCACATTCTTTGAGGTCCAGTCACACAGGAGCGGGAAATCGATTCGTCTACCACGGCGGGACCGTGGGTTGCAGTAAGCAGGAATCAAGGAGATCTGTAGCCCCATGCAGCGCTAACGCACTCCTCCCCTCCCTCTGTAGCCACATGCAGCGCTAACACACTCCTCCCCTCTCTCTCTGTAGCCACATGCAGCGCTAACACACTCCTCCCCTCCCTCTGTAGCCACATGCAGCGCTAACACACTCCTCCCCTCCCTCTGTATGTAGCCACATGCAGCGCTAACACACTCCTCCCCTCCCTCTGTATGTAGCCACATGCAGCGCTAACACACTCCTCCCCTCCCTCTGTAGCCACATGCAGCGCTAACGCACTCCTCCCCTCCCTCTGTAGCCACATGCAGCGCTAACACACTCCTCCCCTCCCTCTGTAGCCACATGCAGCGCTAACACACTCCTCCCCTCCCTCTGTATGTAGCCACATGCAGCGCTAACACACTCCTCCCCTCTCTCTGTATGTAGCCACATGCAGCGCTAACACACTCCTCCCCTCTCTCTCTGTAGCCACATGCAGCGCTAACACACTCCTCCCCTCCCTCTGTAGCCACATGCAGCGCTAACACACTCCTCCCCTCCCTCTGTATGTAGCCACATGCAGCGCTAACACACTCCTCCCCTCCCTCTGTATGTAGCCACATGCAGCGCTAACACACTCCTCCCCTCTCTCTGTAGCCACATGCAGCGCTAACGCACTCCTCCCCTCCCTCTGTAGCCACATGCAGCGCTAACACACTCCTCCCCTCTCTCTGTAGCCACATGCAGCGCTAACACACTCCTCCCCTCTCTCTGTATGTAGCCACATGCATCGCTAACACACTCCTCCCCTCTCTCTGTATGTAGCCACATGCAGCGCTAACGCACTCCTCCCCTCCCTCTGTATGTAGCCACATGCAGCGCTAACACACTCCTCCCCTCTCTCTCTGTAGCCACATGCAGCGCTAACACACTCCTCCCCTACCTCTGTATGTAGCCACATGCAGCGCTAACACACTCCTCCCCTCCCTCTGTAGCCACATGCAGCGTTAACACACTCCTTCCCTCCCTCTGTAGCCACATGCAGCGCTAACACACTCCTCCCCTCCCTCTGTAGCCACATGCAGCGCTAACACACTCCTCCCCTCTCTCTCTGTAGCCACATGCAGCGCTAACACACTCCTCCCCTCCCTCTGTATGTAGCCACATGCAGCGCTAACACACTCCTCCCCTCCCTCTGTATGTAGCCACATGCAGCGCTAACACACTCCTCCCCTCTCTCTCTGTAGCCACATGCAGCGCTAACACACTCCTCCCCTCCCTCTGTAGCCACATGCAGCGCTAACACACTCCTCCCCTCCCTCTGTATGTAGTCACATGCAGCGCTAACACACTCCTCCCCTCCCTCTGTATGTAGCCACATGCAGCGCTAACACACGCCTCCCCTCCCTCTGTAGCCACATGCAGCGCTAACGCACTCCTTCCCTCCCTCTGTATGTAGCCACATGCAGCGCTAACACACTCCTCCCCTCTCTCTGTAGCCGCATGCAGCGCTAACGCACTCCTCCCCTCCCTCTGTAGCCACATGCAGCGCTAACACACTCCTCCCCTCCCTCTGTAGCCGCGTGCAGCGCTAACACACTCCTCCCCTCCCTCTATATGTAGCCACATGCAGCGCTAACGCACTCCTCCCCTCTCTCTGTATGTAGCCACATGCAGTGCTAACACACCCTCCCCTCCCTCTGTATGTAGCCACATGCAGCGCTAACACACTCCTCCCCTCCCTCTGTATGTAGCAACATGCAGCGCTAACACACTCCTCCCCTCTCTCTGTATGTAGCCACATGCAGCGCTAACATACTCCTCCCCTCCCTCTGTAGCCACATGCAGCGCTAACACACTCCTCCCCTCTCTCTGTATGTACCCACATGCAGCGCGAACACACTCCTCCCCTCCCTCTAAAGCCACATGCAGCGCTAACACACTCCTCCCCTCCCTCTGTATGTAGCCACATGCAGCGCTAACACACTCCTCCCCTCCCTCTGTATGTAGCCACATGCAGCGCTAACACACTCCTCCCCTCCCTCTGTATGTAGCCACATGCAGCGCTAACACACTCCTCCCCTCTCTCTGTAGCCACATGCAGCGCTAACACACTCCTCCCCTCCCTCTGTAGCCACATGCAGCGCTAACACACTCCTCCCCTCCCTCTGTAGCCACATGCAGCGCTAACACACTCCTCCCCTCCCTCTGTATGTAGCCACATGCAGCGCTAACACACTCCTCCCCTCCCTCTGTAGCCACATGCAGCGCTAACACACTCCTCCCCTCCCTCTGTATGTAGCCACATGCAGCGCTAACACACTCCTCCCCTCCCTCTGTATGTAGCCACATGCAGCGCTAACACACTCCTCCCCTCCCTCTGTAGCCACATGTAGCGCTAACGCACTCCTCCCCTCCCTCTGTATGTAGCCACATGCAGCGCTAACACACTCCTCCCCTCTCTCTGTATGTAGCCACATGCAGCGCTAACACACTCCTCCCCTCCCTCTGTAGCCACATGCAGCGCTAACGCACTCCTCCCCTCCCTCTGTATGTAGCCACATGCAGCGCTAACACACTCCTCCCCTCTCTCTGTATGTAGCCACATGCAGCGCTAACACACTCCTCCCCTCCCTCTGTAGCCACATGCAGCGCTAACACACTCCTCCCCTCCCTCTGTAGCCACATGCAGCGCTAACACACTCCTCCCCTCCCTCTGTATGTAGCCACATGCAGCGCTAACACACTCCTCCCCTCCCCCTGTAGCCACATGCAGCACTAACACACTCCTCCCCTCCCTCTGTATGTAGCCACACGCAGCGCTAACGCACTCCTCCCCTCCCTCTGTAGCCACATGCAGCGCTAACGCACTCCTTCCCTCCCTCTGTAGCCACATGCAGCGCTAACACACTCCTCCCCTCCCTCTGTAGCCACATGCAGCGCTAACACACTCCTCCCCTCCATCTGTATGTACCCACATGCAGCGCGAACACACTCCTCCCCTCCCTCTAAAGCCACATGCAGCGCTAACACACTCCTCCCCTCCCTCTGTATGTAGCCACATGCAGCGCTAACACACTCCTCCCCTCCCTCTGTATGTAGCCACATGCAGCGCTAACACACTCCTCCCCTCTCTCTGTATGTAGCCACATGCAGCGCTAACACACTCCTCCCCTCTCTCTGTATGTAGCCACATGCAGCGCTAACACACTCCTCCCCTCTCTCTGTATGTAGCCACATGCAGCGCTAACGCACTCCTCCCCTTCCTCTGTAGCCACATGCAGCGCTAACACACCCTCCCCTCCCTCTGTATGTAGCCACATGCAGCGCTAACACACTCCTCCCCTCCCTCTGTATGTAGCCACATGCAGCGCTAACACACTCCTCCCCTCCCTCTGTATGTAGCCACATGCAGCGCTAACACACTCCTCCCCTCCCTCTGTAGCCACATGCAGCGCTAACACACTCCTCCCCTCTCTCTGTATGTAGCCACATGCAGCGCTAACGCACTCCTCCCCTTCCTCTGTAGCCACATGCAGCGCTAACACACTCCTCCCCTCTCTCTGTATGTAGCCACATGCATCGCTAACACACTCCTCCCCTCCCTCTGTATGTAGCCACATGCAGCGCTAACACACTCCTCCCCTCCCTCTGTAGCCACATGCAGCGCTAACACACTCCTTCCCTCCCTCTGTAGCCACATGCAGCGCTAACACACTCCTCCCCTCTCTCTGTATGTAGCCACATGCAGCGCTAACGCACTCCTCCCCTCTCTCTGTAGCCACATGCAGCGCTAACACACTCCTCCCCTCTCTCTTCCGTCTGGGCGGACCAGACTTCTGACGCAAGCGGAAGTGTCGCTTTGAACAGTCACGATTTTCAATTTCACGCCACAGAGAGCTTTCTCCTGATCTTGCCATCGCTAAGGGGCGCCGCTCGTGCCCACTTCTGGACAGCTGGACGCGAGAAACATTCGCCTCGCGCTGATGGCCGAGCTACTCATGGCCGAGCAGGCGATGAAATGCGGAGAGAAAGATTCCACTTTCATCTGGGCCCGAAGCTGGAGAAGGAGTTAATGAAATATCGATGCGCAGACCTCGTAATTGTCCACTTGTTGGGCAAGCAGCGACGCAGTGGCGCGAAGGCAGGGGCCGCGGATGAGAGCCTCCAAGCTGGCTGTTTGGGCAACTGCCGCTCATGGACCTCCATTCAGCAGACTCTCGCTTGAAGTCAGGCCCATGATTGCGCCAACTGATTCAGCGGAGAGAAATTTGCTGCTCGAGCATGGAAGGCAGAGCTTGATGTGACGTCACTGGAACAGAGGGGTGGCAACAAAGGATCGATGGAAAGGGTGTAGAAACTCCGTTGTACGCGTGATTCATCGACTGCTACGCAGTGCGATTCGCTGTGCTACAAATTAAACTGCAGTGAGAACTTTATTCATTGAAAAACTGTCATATTAGTGAGGTTTCTTACGTTTTGCCTTGGCATTGGGATCAGAAGCTAATGAATACTTTCAGGAAAGACACGATATCCAGTGCGTTATAGCCAAACCCTGTGGCAGCACCGTTGTATGCCGCCATCGTTTCTGAAGCATCACAAAAGGTAGCGACTCCTTGTTCTTAGTCATCCATTGTGACCACTCAGTGGCAATTTCTCGGCAATGGCGAGTTTGCATGCCGGCCAGAAGGGGTCAATTTGCCAGAAAGCACGGTGAATTCCGCAATCAGACATCTCTGTGCGTGGAACCTGAAACTCAACTTGATAAACGGCCGCGACGGAAAGGGACGCCAATCAGATCACGACACCTCCGTTTCCCCAGGGACAGAGTCGTGACGCGGCTGAAAGGCATTCGTTTCATAAAAACTGCCATTCACACCCAGGGCCAAGACAGTCCATCAACGGCCGAAAATTGCCGACAGCCACCGGAAACAGCCGAAGAGCCTGGTGTGTCACAGCACTTCTCGATGAAGGCGTCACTCTGGACAACTTCATCACTTCCGGTAGAACTGACGATTTCAGAGTGATACCGGAAGTCATCGGGACGACGCGTGTCTTGAGAGGTGGAGTGGCACCATTTTGAAAGTGCCCGGCTGTAAAGAGGGACAGTTACGTCAGCGACTAGTATCCCAGCGACCTGCTCTGCTCACGGCCTCCTTGAAGAAGAAGCCACGGGATTTCGGAGGAAACTGCTGTCTCTTCGCCCGCCTTGAATACATTTAGATATGGATTTTCTGCCTCCACGCAGTCGTTGTCAATGCCAAGATGGTTCCCCCAACTTGGAAAAGTGTGGTTTTGTTGTTGTCCTTGTTCTTTTTTTGTGTTGCCGCTGTGACACATGGTTTAATTGAAAAGATTACTTCGATCGTCCGCAAAATGAACGATGTTCTTGTGACTTGCTCCATTTCTGTCCTGATCCATGCCATCGGAAGGACTGTAACACTGTAAACAATGTAACACTGTACACAATGTAACACTGTACACAACAGTGAAAAGTCTGCTTCATCCTAAGAATACTGCGTATTTCCTTTGTGTCTTCCCCCTGTTCAAAGCACACAAAAATACCAACTCGTTCAACACGCATTTTCCTGCACGTGTCAGATATAGGAATTATTTTTCTCCTTTGCATAGTTCATGTCTCTTACTTAATCATTCCACGGTGAAACTGAAAAACAACAACTGGGGCCTGTGAGATAGCATGTTGGACAGTGCAAGCCAGGAATGCCGTATGAGGTGACGACAATGAAGGATGACTAATTGAGTCTGGCAAAGTAGTGAAGTTGCAAACTTTCGGAGAATAAACTTCTTCTTCAATAGTCTGACACCGGCCCCTCAGCGCTTCGCTATGAGGTGACGACAGTGAGATTCCCGCAACATGTCAGCATTCTGTGTGTTTGACACCGCATGGCCACAGACCATCAAGTACTCTTAGGTAGTGGGTGCTTTTTCTGTGGCAATAAATAAGTGCTTAGGATCGTCTCTGGGTCTCCTCATGAAATCGTAGTGCATCTGCTTCTGTCTACTGGAACGCTCATTGATGTAAACAAGTCCATCGATCTTAACTTCAACCAGCGTACTTTTTTTAATCGGTGATAGGACGTCTCCAGTTCAATTTACCCAACAAATACGAAATCGGATCCGAATGGACTTGTACTTATTTGATCTCCATCCAAACCCAATCCCTCCCAGATTGCTTGCATCGATCTGCCCTGTCACTCGATAACAGCAATCAAAGGGTCGACCTATGCACGCATGCGCACGAGGCGATCGAAAGGCGTGAGGACGGCCCCAGACTCGTGAATCTGCCGCGTGATTGTCCGATAATTGGAACCCAGTAGCCAGGATTAGGGATCTCGAGCCCCGGCAACGATCGAGCGCCACCTACCGGAGTCAAGGGGGAGAACTCATGCCATTTGTGGCCCCTACTATATATTCCAGTGCTCCCTGGTGACCGACTGGGGAAGATAACTCGGGGATTGACGTAGCGGAAGCTGATGTTCTACGAGTAATGACGCCTGACTGGGTGGAAAGTGAGAATGGAGAATCTCTCCTCACTGCGCCACCTGTCTCCCTTTGAAGTGGTCGAGTGCTTCCCCCTGGTGCATCGTCGTTCTTCTCTTCGATGTGCGGTGTGGTGTGGTGTGGTGTGGTGTGGTGTGGTGTGGTGTGGTGTGGTGTGGTGTGGTGTGGTGTGGTGTGGTGTGGTGTGGAGTGGTGTGGTGTGGTGTGGTGACATGATGAAGAGTAAGCTTTCTATTGACAAAGAATATGTTTTCACTTCATCGTGATTTGAGGTCTTCATCAGTTCCTATGATTTCAGCGCTGACGTACTTTTCTCACTCCCGACTGAAGCCCCAAAGCTCAGGCAGAGGACGACTGAAGCCCCAAAGCTCAGGCAGAGGACTGAAGCCCCAAAGCTCAGGCAGAGGACGACTGAAGCCCCAAAGCTCAGGCAGAGGACTGAAGCCCCAAAGCTCAGGCAGAGGACGACTGAGGGTCGCGAGAGGACCAGATTCGCAGTGGAAGCGAGAAGAAAACGCTGTGTGAGGCGACTGACGCTTGTGGGAGGAAGGCGTGAAGAATCTTTCCAGGACGACATGCATGAAGAGAAAGAGGGTAAATCAAATCAAATCAGACAGAATTAGGCCAGGAAAGGGCAAACGCCGGAAAGAACAGTGAAAAAATAACACAAACGAAACGTGGCAGATCCAAATGAGTGACAGAGAAGGTGAGAGACCAGGTGATCCACTCAGATAAGCACAGGGACAGACAGGAACGTGGTGAGAGAGGAGGCGCCAAGGTGATCCACTCAGACAAGCACAGGGACAGACAGGGAGATGGTGAGAGAGCAGGTGATCCACTCAGACAAGCACAGGGACAGACAGGAAGGTGGTGAGAGAGGAGGTGATCCACTCAGACAAGCACAGGGACAGGCAGGGAGGTGGTGAGAGAGGAGGTGATCCACTCAGACAAGCACAGGGACAGACAGGGAGATGGTGAGAGAGCAGGTGATCCACTCAGACAAGCACGGGGACAGGCAGGGAGGTGGTGAGAGAGGAGGTGATCCACTCAGACAAGCACGGGGACAGGCAGGGAGGTGGTGAGAGCAGGTGACCCACTCAGACAAGCACGGGGACAGGCAGGGAGGTGGTGAGAGAGAAGGTGACCCACTCAGACAAGCACGGGGACAGACAGGGAGATGGTGAGAGCAGGTGACCCACTCAGACAAGCACAGAGACAGACAGGGAGGTGGTGAGAGCAGGTGACCCACTCAGACAAGCACAGAGACAGGCAGGAAGGTGGTGAGAGAGGAGGTGATCCACTCAGACAAGCACAGAGACAGACAGGGAGATGGTGAGAGCAGGTGACCCACTCAGACAAGCACGGGGACAGACAAGGAGATGGTGAGAGCAGGTGACCCACTCAGACAAGCACGGGGACAGACAGGGAGATGGTGAGAGCAGGTGACCCACTCAGACAAGCACGGGGACAGGCAGGGAGGTGGTGAGAGAGGAGGTGATCCACTCAGACAAGCACAGGGACAGACAGGGAGGTGGTGAGAGAGGAGGTGATCCACTCAGGCAAGCACAGGGACAGGCAGGAAGGTGGTGAGAGAGGAGGTGATCCACTCAGACAAGCACAGGGACAGGCAGGAAGGTGGTGAGAGAGGAGGTGATCCACTCAGACAAGCACAGGGACAGGCAGGGAGGTGGTGAGAGAGGAGGTGATCCACTCAGACAAGCACAGGGACAGGCAGGAAGGTGGTGAGAGAGGAGGTGATCCACTCAGGAAAGCACGGGGACAGGCAGGGAGGTGGTGAGAGAGGAGGCGCCAAGGTGATCCACTCAGACAAGCACGGGGACAGGCAGGAAGGTGGTGAGAGAGAAGGCGCCAAGGTGATCCACTCAGGCAAGCACAGGGACAGGCAGGGAGGTGGTGAGAGAGAAGGTGATCCACTCAGGCAAGCACAGGGACAGGCAGGGAGGTGGTGAGAGAGAAGGTGATCCACTCAGGAAAGCACGGGGACAGGCAGGAAGGTGATGAGAGAGGAGGTGATCCTCTCAGACAAGCACAGGGACAGACAGGAAGATGGTGAGAGAGGAGGTGATCCACTCAGACAAGCACGGGGACAGGCAGGGAGGTGGTGAGAGAGAAGGTGATCCACTCAGGAAAGCACGGGGACAGGAAGGGAGGTGTGAGAGAGAGCAGATGATCCACTCAGGAAAGCACGGGGACAGGCAGGAAGGTGGAAAGGTATCCAAAACGGAAAAGCCAGCACGAAGCCTGGCAACGATTTGCGCGGTGGAAAGAAGCCAAACGAGTGCCTATGGGACGGAAAAAAGGACTCAAGACGGCCCCTGAGGAGATCAAAAGGAAGACGGAACAAGTCGCCATTTTTTCTTCATTCGCTCGCTATGGCCACGTCACTTTCTTTGCTCCCTGCATTCATCACCAGCTTGCTCCCGAGTCTCCACGGGAAACGGATCTTTGGCCGCCGCATCGCCGTGACGCAATCAGGCCTGGTTGTGTTTGCTCAGGAAATGAAGGCGTAGATAATGGAGTCATTTACCTTGGCGTCCAATCAGGCCGTGGAGTTTTTTTCTTCGCGCAGTTTTCTCGCACCGACCTGACCTCGGCGTCCTTTCATCTTGAAAATGGCGCCATTTTTTTCCGCTCCTGAAAGGATAGAGCTGGCTTCTGTGTGTGTGTGTGTGTGTGTGTGTGTGTGTGTGTGTGTGTGTGTGTGTGTGTGTGTGTGCGTGCGTGCGTGTGAAAGGTTCTTGCAGCGACGTCATTTTTCAAGCAGTCGATGTGTATTGTCAACGCTATTTTAGTTATGAAATTTGCATGTAAAGACATTCTACTGTGTTTGGTCATTTAGTGCACCTGCCTATAGCAGGATGATAAAACTGAAACAAAACATCGAAATTGTTATTTTGAGTGGTCAGTCGATGGATCACTTATTTGCAGTAATGTGAAGCTGTTTCTCTGTGTAGGCGATTCCATATCAATGCGCCTACGTTGCTTGAGAACTCCTGAGTGACGCGTCATAACCGCCAGATTCGTGTCCAGGAGAGAAAAGTGGACAACCAGTTGCAGGGACCGCTTCCCAGTGGCACTGGCTGGTGGGAATTGTTGTCTACAGTGATCACACTGTATAATTAGCAACACAGCGGAAATCCTTCACAGCAAGAACAGGCGCCAGTGCGAGACCCCGCTTTCATCTGCTACGAGTCCCGCCATCCGGGCAAGGGGAAAATAGAATCTGAGAATCCACGCCCAGGCAGGAGTGACGCTTTGCCCTCCACGGGTCCTGGCCTCATCCGCACAGACGAAGGCAATGGCGACCAAAGTGTGTGTGGCAGTAATGAGCGTTTATGTTCCCCTGCAAGGGAAATTGGGAACCAATGATCCTGGATTGGATTCTCCCGGGTCCACGAGGTGGCGTGGTGAGCTGTCCTGATGCCACGTGATCTCCCCCGGTGTCTTCCTCTGAGCTATCTCGCGTGATGGAGCAGCAGGGTTTACGCTCTCGGGATCGATGGAGGGTGACATCTTTATCTTGTCCTGTCACCCTCTCTGGCCCCCTGGCGGGCCTCGGGGTCGTACATCTCGTGCAGCCCGCGCGTTCGTGCGAGCGCCGCGTCCCCTCGCTCGACCCTGGTGTCTGCTTGATGGCCAGTGGATGAGGATTTGGTGCCTCGTTGATTGGAAGCAATGGTGGACATTTCAGCCGTGTGCCTTTGTAGTTTGGGGTTCCCTCCTCCCCCGCCCTCCCTGCATCCTCAAAAGTTTTTATTGCGAATCAAGCCTTGTTCCTTTATCGCGCCATTCTCCTCTGCCTGGCAGATCAAAGATAACTTTTTTACCTTTTTATGCGGACAAAACCGAGAAAGAAAGTGTTAAAATCATTTGCATTTGCACAACTGGTTTTGCTTTGAGTTATTGTTAGATTGTTTTATTCATTATTGTTTGGTTGTTTTGAGACATGGGCAATTTAAATCGTTGATTTATTTATGTATGCTAGCTGCCATTGAAAAATACGATCCCCCCTCCTCCCTCCCCCCTCCTCCCCCAGTAGGGCCTAATTCAATTTTCTTGCATACATGTATATTGAACATAATTTTTGTTGTATTACGAATAAACGAAAATTGGTTTGGTCATAAAAGTGCATTTTCAAGATACATTCGTTTGAATACGTGGTACATAATGTATACATTAATGCTTTCAACTTTTCAAAATAATGGAGGAAA
Source organism: Theodoxus fluviatilis (assembly GCA_034096865.1). NCBI lineage: Eukaryota > Metazoa > Mollusca > Gastropoda > Cycloneritida > Neritidae > Theodoxus > Theodoxus fluviatilis. Next base: position 51,255 of record JAWQFJ010003126.1, on the reverse strand, counting down.
TTTATAGTTTTCCCTCTAGGAAAAACTTTCTTTTCACACGAGAAGTTGAGGCAAAAGCTCTCTGCTCCGACGGTAGCAATTTCCTTCAGTGGAGACTTACACTAACATTATTGTTGACACACTTTTGTTTATTCTTGTCGGACCGTGCAACTCTCGTGCAGCGTCCGTCCACGTCTCGCGTTCGGCTGTTGTCTCGCAGTGTCCCGCCTTTGTCTCTCGCGAGTTCTCCCAGGGCAGCTACACATTTTCCTTCGTGTCATATTCCGTCCTTATCGACTTCCGGTCTAGATGCTGTTTACGTTGGTTATTTTGGGGTCAGAGAAAACTGCTTACTGCATTTGAGTTTCGCTGCACAAGAAGTTCTTTGCTCTAGCAACACGCGTAACCTCTGGTAAGTCTATAGGCTCAGTGTCAGTGTCCGTACGCTTTCCAAAAGTGTGCCTACCTCCCCCGTCGGAGCCCATCTGATAAGACAGTAGATAATTACGGTGAAGATCAGACCACAGAAAGTGACATGTTGTTGCATCCTATGTCTATATTCGCCCGGGCCACTGTATACTTACACATCCGCCGCGTTAATGCTAAAATCATTAATCGACCTCTTGGAGCATTTGCTGTGCTGTCGATTGTGTTGGAATGGGGAGATTCGGAGTGCTTGTCTTGTGTTCACCCTGTGTGTCCTCCCCGTCGCAGTGTTGTCGAACAAGGTGCTTGAGAATGGGGTGTTGACGCCATCTTGTCAAGGTGCTTACTGTGCAAGCATACACGTCGCACCGCGCATCGCGAGTGAGGACAAGGAGAATTGCCAGCTTGGACCCGCGCTATGCCGGGTCTGCGGAGGCGGCAGATAAAAGTTGTCTCTCGCAGAAAAAAGGTCGCACTACACTGGATGATTATTTTTGCTCGAGCAACATCCTAAAAAAAATATTGTTCACCATGCATTCTCTGATCGCATTAATTCCATTGAAAAGAAACATTCATATGCTATATCTATATATCTGTAGGTAAATTGCTTCTCCGTGTGATGTCATTTTTTAGGACATACCTCTTTGAGCGAGAAAACTGTCGAACCAAGTTCTTACAAGTACCGTGACATGACCACGGGTATGATGATGTGTGTGGGCGAGCTGTTACTCCTGTTTCGTTCACCAAGCACGGAGCGTATGTCTCAAACTTCATTCAAACGGGTAGACTCGGAGAGAGAGAGAGAGAGAGAGAGAGAGAGAGAGAGAGAGAGAGAGAGAGAGAGAGAGAGACACACAAGATGAGGCCATTGTACATATTTCTGCTAGTGATCTGCCAAGTGAAGAAGAAAGTGAATGGGACTACTTGGAAGAGTGAATATGAGTGTCTTCAGAAACGTCATTAACATTTTCTACACGTCGGTCAACACACACATTTCTGATTTTGTTTGTTTTAGACCCGAGGGAGCGTCTACAACCCGGGGTGGCAGTATGACGCAAATGCACTGGAGTTCACGCATGCGCGGGAACTCGTCACGTTCCGGAAGCAGCGGACCAGCACGGGAACGTACGAGGTCAGTGAGGTTCCAGCATCCCCCACGTCTTCCTTGCTCTGAAAGTGTGTGTTTCGGCAGGCTTTGCCTGCAGTACACACTCAACACGCTGGCCTCTCAACGTGAATTGACGAGCTGGTTTTTCTATCTGTTCATGAAGCATAAACTGTTTCCTGAATATTAACATTTAACATAAACTGAGGAGCCCACTTGTAAGTCCTTCCCCCACTGTGCGTACACCAAGCGTTGCTCAGTGGCAGAACCCGATTACATTGAAGTTCCCGTGCCAGATTTATTGCGACATCTTTTTGCCAGCATTTTGCATAATGCTTGACTGTAACAGCGTGTGTCACTCGACACTGCATTCCCAACAGATTTGTTGTGACACCTTTCTGTTGACACGAAACAGTTTACGTGATGCATCACTGTAACACTACGTCACTCCACACAGTGCACTCTCACCTCGGATCTTCAGACACGTCCTCGAATACCTTCGTCAGCTCTAAATAATGAGGAGGACGAGCATGCATGACCTTGACCTTACCGCTCTCTGACCTTTACCCTTCTTGACACATGCCCCCAGGACTACGAGCGGACGGGGGTGTTCGTCGCACAGACGGAGCTGGAGCAGATCCAGAAGAAGGAGGAGGACAAACTCTACGACGAGATCCGCGAAGAGCGGCAGCGGAAGCTGAGGCGTCTGGAGGAGGAGCTGCACATGGAGAAGGAGCGCTCCGTCAGGGACATGGTGACCACGCTGGAGCGCTTCTCCAGCCAGAGGACCGGCATCACCAGGGAGACGGAGCGCCTGGAGGAGCACTACAGGAGGAAGAAGGAGGAGAAGGTCAGAGCAGTGCAGTGTGGTGTGGTGGTGTAGTGTGGTGTAGTGTGTGGTGTAGTGTGGTGGGGTGGTGTAGTGTGGTGGTGTAGTGTGGTGTGGTGGTGTAGTGTGGTGTGGTGTGGTGGTGTAGTGTGGTGTGGTGGTGTAGTGTGGTGGGGTGTGTAGTGTGTGGTGTAGTGCGGTGTGGTGGGGTGTGTAGTGTGTGGTGTAGTGTGGTGTGGTGTGTAGTGTGGTGTGGTGGTGTAGTGTGGTGTGGTGGTGTAGTGTGGTGGGGTGGTGTAGTGTGGTGGGAGGGTGTAGTGTGGTGTGGTGTGTGTGTGGTGGTGTAGTGTGGTGTGGTGGTGTAGTGTGGTGGGGTGGGGTGCGGTGTAGTGTGGTGGGGTGTGTAGTGTGTGGTGTAGTGTGGTGGGGTGGTGTAGTGTGTGGTGTAGTGTGGTGTAGTGTGGTGTGGTGGTGTAGTGTGGTGGGTGGTGTAGTGTGGTGGGGTGTGTAGTGTGTGGTGTAGTGTGTGTGTGGTGTAGTGTGTAGTGTGTGGTGTAGTGCGGTGTGGTGTAGTGCGGTGTGGTGTAGTGTAGTGTGGTGTAGTGCGGTGTGGTGTAGTGTGGTGTGGTGTAGTGTGGTGTGGTGTAGTGTGGTGTGGTGTAGTGTGGTGTGGTGTAGTGCAGTGTGGTGTAGTGTAGTGTGGTGTAGTGCAGTGTGGTGTAGTGTGGTGTGGTGTAGTGCAGTGTGGTGTAGTGTGTGGTGTAGTGTGGTGTGGTGTAGTGTAGTGTGGTGTAGTGTAGTGTGGTGTAGTGTGGTGTGGGTGTAGTGCGTGTGGTGTAGTGTGTGTGGTGTAGTGTGGTGGGGTGTGTAGTGTGTGGTGTAGTGTGTGGTGTAGTGTGGTGGGGTGTGTAGTGTGTGGTGTAGTGCGGTGTGGTGTAGTGCAGTGTGGTGTAGTGCGGTGTGGTGTAGTGCGGTGTGGTGTAGTGCGGTGTGGTGTAGTGCAGTGTGGTGTAGTGCAGTGTGGTGTAGTGCGGTGTGGTGTAGTGCGGTGTGGTGTAGTGTAGTGTGGTGTAGTGCGGTGTGGTGTAGTGTGTGGTGTAGTGTGGTGTGGTGTAGTGTGTGGTGTAGTGCGGTGTGGTGTGTAGTGTGTGGTGTAATGTGTGGTGTAGTGCGGTGTGGTGTAGTGCGTGTGTGTAGTGCGGTGTGGTGTAGTGCTGTGTGGTGTAGTGCGGTGTGGTGTAGTGCAGTGTGGTGTAGTGCGGTGTGGTGTAGTGCTGTGTGGTGTAGTGCGGTGTGGTGTAGTACAGTGTGGTGTAGTGCGGTGTGGTGTAGTGCGGTGTGGTGTGGTAGTGAGGTGTAGTGCGGTGTGGTGTGTGAGGTGTGGTGTACTGTGGTGTGGTGTGGTGTAGTGAGGTGTAGTGCGGTGTGGTGTGTGAGGTGTGGTGTACTGTGGTGTGTGTGGTGTAGTGCTGTGTGGTGTAGTGCAGTGTGGTGGGTGTGTAGTGTGTGGTGTAGTGCGGTGTGGTGGGGTGTGTAGTGTGTGGTGTAGTGTGGTGTGGTGTGGTGTAGTGAGGTGTAGTGCGGTGTGGTGTAGTGCGTGTGTGTGTGGTGTAGTGCGGTGTGGTGTAGTGCGGTGTGGTGTAGTGCGGTGTGGTGTAGTGCGGTGTGGTGTAGTGCGGTGTGGTGTAGTGCGGTGTGGTGTAGTGCGGTGTGGTGTAGTGCAGTGTGGTGTAGTGCAGTGTGGTGTAGTACAGTGTGGTGTAGTGCAGTGTGATGTAGTGCGGTGTGGTGTAGTACAGTGTGGTGTAGTGCGGTGTGGTGTAGTACAGTGTGGTGTATTGCAGTGTGGTGTAGTGCAGTATGGTGTAGTAGAGTGTGATGTAGTGCGGTGTGGTGTAGTGCAGTGTGGTGTAGTGCAGTGTGGTGTAGTGCGGTGAGGTGTAGTACAGTGTGGTGTAGTGCAGTGTGGTGTAGTGCGGTGTGGTGTAGTGCAGTGTGGTGTAGTGCAGTGTGGTGTAGTGCGGTGTGGTGTAGTACAGTGTGGTGTAGTGCAGTGTGATGTAGTGCGGTGTGGTGGAGTACAGTGTGATGTAGTGCGGTGTGGTGTAGTGTGGTGTGGTGTAGTGCGGTGTGGTGTAGTGCAGTGTGATGTAGTGCGGTGTGGTGTAGTGTGGTGTGGTGTAGTGCGGTGTGGTGTAGTGTGGTGTGGTGTAGTGCGGTGTGGTGTAGTGCAGTGTGGTGTAGTGCGGTGTGGTGTAGTGCAGTGTGGTGTAGTGCAGTGTGGTGTAGTGCGGTGTGGTGTAGTGTGGAGTGGTGTAGTGCGGTGTGGTGTAGTGCAGCGTGGTGTAGTGCAGTGTGGTGTAGTGCGGTGTGGTGTAGTGTGGAGTGGTGTAGTGCCGTGTGGTGTAGTGCAGTGTCGTGCAGTGCAGTGTGATGTAGTGCAGTGTGGTGTAGTGCAGTGTGGTGTAGTGCGGTGTGGTGTAGTGCAGTGTGGTGTAGTGCGGTGTGGTGTAGTACAGTGTGGTGTAGTGCAGTGTGATGTAGTGCAGTGTGGTGTAGTGCAGTGTGATGTAGTGCAGTGTGGTGTAGTGCAGTGTGGTGTAGTGCAGTGTGGTGTAGTGCAGTGTGATGTAGTGCAGTGTGGTGTAGTGCGGTGTGGTGTAGTGCAGTGTGGTGTAGTGCAGTGTGATGTAGTGCAGTGTGGTGTAGTGCAGTGTGGTGTAGTGCGGTGTGGTGTAGTGCAGTGTGGTGTAGTGCAGTGTGATGTAGTGCAGTGTGATGTAGTGCAGTGTGATGTAGTGCAGTGTGGTGTAGTGCAGTGTGATGTAGTGCAGTGTGGTGTAGTGCAGTGTGGTGTAGTGCAGTGTGGTGTAGTGCAGTGTGGTGTAGTACAGTGTGGTGTAGTGCGGTGTGGTGTAGTGCGGTGTGGTGTAGTGCAGTGTGGTGTAGTGCAGTGTGGTGTAGTGCAGTGTGATGTAGTGCGGTGTGGTGTAGTGCAGTGTGGTGTAGTGCGGTGTGGTGTAGTGCGGTGTGGTGTAGTACAGTGTGGTGTAGTGCGGTGTGGTGTAGTGCGGTGTGGTGTAGTGCGGTGTGATGTAGTGCGGTGTGGTGTAGTGCAGTGTGATGTAGTGCAGTGTGGTGTAGTACAGTGTGGTGTAGTGCAGTGTTATGTAGTGCGGTGTGGTGTAGTGCAGTGTGATGTAGTGCGGTGTGGTGTAGTACAGTGTGGTGTAGTGCAGTGTGATGTAGTGCGGTGTGGTGTAGTGCAGTGTGATGTAGTGCGGTGTGGTGTAGTGCAGTGTGGTGTAGTGCGGTGTGGTGTAGTGCGGTGTGGTGTAGTACAGTGTGGTGTAGTGCGGTGTGGTGTAGTGCGGTGTGGTGTAGTACAGTGTGGTGTAGTGCAGTGTGATGTAGTGCGGTGTGGTGTAGTGCGGTGTGGTGTAGTACAGTGTGGTGTAGTGCGGTGTGGTGTAGTGCGGTGTGGTGTAGTACAGTGTGGTGTAGTGCAGTGTGATGTAGTGCGGTGTGGTGTAGTGAAGTGTGGTGTAGTAGAGTGTGATGTAGTGCGGTGTGGTGTAGTGCGGTGTGGTGTAGTACAGTGTGGTGTAGTGCGGTGTGGTGTAGTGCGATGTGGTGTAGTGCGGTGTGGTGTAGTACAGTGTGATGTAGTGCGGTGTGGTGTAGTGCAGTGTGATGTAGTGCGGTGTGATGTAGTGCGGTGTGGTGTAGTACAGTGTGGTGTAGTGCAGTGTGGTGTAGTGCGGTGTGGTGTAGTGCAGTGTGGTGTAGTGCAGTGTGATGTAGTGCGGTGTGGTGTAGTGCGGTGTGGTGTATTAGAGTGTGGTGTAGTGCGGTGTGGTGTAGTGCGGTGTGGTGTAGTACAGTGTGGTGTAGTGCAGTGTGATGTAGTGCGGTGTGGTGTAGTGCGGTGTGGTGTAGTACAGTGTGGTGTAGTGCAGTGTGATGTAGTGCAGTGTGATGTAGTGCAGTGTGGTGTAGTGCAGTGTGGTGTAGTCCGGTGTGGTGTAGTGCAGTGTGGTGTAGTCCGGTGTGGTGTAGTGCAGTATGGTGTAGTAGAGTGTGATGTAGTGCGGTGTGGTGTAGTGCAGTGTGGTGTAGTGCAGTGTGATGTAGTACAGTGTGGTGTAGTGCAGTGTAGTGTAGTCCGGTGTGGTGTAGTGCAGTGTGGTGTAGTCCGGTGTGGTGTAGTGCAGTATGGTGTAGTAGAGTGTGATGTAGTGCGGTGTGGTGTAGTCCGGTGTGGTGTAGTGCGGTGTGGTGTAGTCCGGTGTGGTGTAGTGCGGTGTGGTGTAGTGCAGTGTGGTGTAGTCCGGTGTGGTGTAGTGCAGTGTGGTGTAGTCCGGTGTGGTGTAGTGCAGCGTGGTGTAGTGTGGTGTAGTGCAGTGTGGTGTAGTGCAGTGTGGTGTAGTGCAGTGTGATGTAGTGCGGTGTGGTGTAGTGCGGTGTGGTGTAGTGCAGTGTGATGTAGTGCGGTGTGGTGTAGTGCGGTGTGGTGTAGTACAGTGTGGTGTAGTGCGGTGTGGTGTAGTACAGTGTGGTGTAGTGCAGTGTGGTGTAGTGCGGTGTGGTGTAGTACAGTGTGGTGTAGTGCAGTGTGATGTAGTGCGGTGTGGTGTAGTGCAGTGTGATGTAGTGCAGTGTGGTGTAGTGCGGTGTGATGTAATGCAGTGTGCTGTTGTGCAGTGCAGTGGTGTAGTACAGTGTAATGTAATGCAATGTGCTGTTGTGCAGTGCAGTGGTGTAGTGCAGTGTGATGTAATGCAATGTGTTGTTGTGCAGTGCAGTGGTGTAGTACAGTGTGATGTAATGCAATGTGCTGTTGTGCAGTGCAGTTGTGTAGTACAGTGTGATGTAATGCAATGTGCTGTTGTGCAGTGGTGTAGTGCAGTGTGATGTAATGCAATGTGCTGTTGTGCAGTGCAGTGGTGTAGTACAGTGTGATGTAATGCAATGTGCTATTGTGCAGTGTGATGTAATGCAATGTGCTGTTGTGCAGTGCTGTTGTGCAGTGGTGTAGTACAGTGTCTTGTGAGGCGATGAAGTCAGGCAGTATATAGAGAACGTCTCGACATCACATCCCTCACGGGTTAACCGCGACTTGGGAAAGAAGCGAGAACCAATAGATACAGGGCACGGTACTTTTCCGCGAGCAGCACCCCTCCACTCACATCGTCTGTGCTTACGAACGAACACTCGTGCAGTCTTCTCAGTAGACACAGACAGGGACGGGTTGGAATAAATCAACAGCGGGTGCTCTTACAGGGAGCTTACGAGTGTTACTATAAATAAGTTTGTTTACCACTGCAAGTTCTGGCGGCAAACTTATACCTAGAAGAAGGTCAAGTTTTTCTATCTCCAGGAAGGAAAATCTCGAGTTGTGGGTGAAAACTTTCCGCACATCACTATGATGACTGCATGGTAGGTACAGTAAACTCTACACTGCCAGCGTACTTAACCGCAATTCTGTCTCGACAAGATAGATATATATATATATATATATATATATATATATATAGAGAGAGAGAGAGAGAGAGAGAGAGAGAGAGAGAGAGAGAGAGAGAGAGAGAGAGAGAGAGAGAGAGAGGTTGCATAGATTGCTCTAATCGTCCAGGGCAATGAGGTTATCACTTGGAAAAAATCTTCACGACTGGCTACATCCCCGTACATGTACAGAACGCGATGATCAGTCATCTCTATGGTCCTGGGAGCACGTGTTAGGCTGCACGCTTTGAAATCTGCTTCATAATGGCGTGGATATTTTAAATGGGAGCCAATGAAGTGAAGGGGTAGAAATAGCGTAGGGGATGCTCGGAGGAGGATCGAGGAGGAGGAGGAGGAGGAGGAGGAGGAAGAGGAGAGAGAGAGAGAGAGAGAGAGAGAGAGAGAGAGAGAGAGAGAGAGAGAGAGAGAGGACAATGGAGTGGGATGTGTGGTGAAGAGTAGGGGACAGGGAGAGAAAGAAGAAACAAAGAGATATACACAGCAACACATATACATGTACACACAGACACACACACACATATACATACACACACATACACCACACACACACACACACACACACACACACACACACACACACACACACACACACACACAAACATCCACAGACGGACACATAAAGAGAGACGAGATGCAGGCGTAGACACAGACACCTGTGTACCTGCCTCTTCACCATTCATCGCAAGGCACAAATAGACATATGGAGCCAGTCACCACAAGATGAGGTGGATGCTTACTTCAGGAAACTTCGAGCTACATGTACATATAACCGTATAGTGGAGACATTTTTATTTTATTCCATGTACAAATATTGAAAACATGAGAAATATTGACAAACCTATGAACTATTGAAGACGAATACCCGCTGGTATAACGTCCAGAAAAAAAAGAGTTATTAAGTTCAGACAATGCGCGTAAGGCAACGCAGCGCTGTCACCATGGCGGCTGATTTGATTGTGGTGTAGCGGTTCGGCTGGCTAGCTGGAGGGAGGGCTGTGGATGGAAAGCTAGCTCAGAAAATCACAATGTTATGCTATAAACAAATGCATGTAGGTTCCAGAATCTATCAACATCTCAACACTGCCGTACCTGGACCACTCTCACTGTGGCTGATATTTCGAAAGGAGGCTAGATGACGTCCGAATCACTTTGTGGTGGAAGATCACATACTGGTGGAGCTTATATCAATGAAACAGTGTCAAGCATCTTGGCATCCAAAAATGGATTAATACCACGCTATGAAAGCGGTGGCCTCATCTTATATTTGGCACTTCCACATAAGTCGACCTAATTATTCCGTTGATTATAATTATTAGTGGTGGCGTTGGTGGTGGTGGTTCATACTAGAATTGTTTTTTAATCATATGACTATTATGTGTTGTTTGAAGCTAGATGTGCAACTGCAAATTGGTTAGGGTTCATATTTTTTTATTGCGTTGATTAAGAGCATAATCATGTATCATAAGCTGAGACGCATTTGGGTCGAGTTCTTAGGTGAATTTCACATGTCATGTACTTGTTCCCCCCCCCCCCCCCCGTTCCCCCCCCCCCCCCTACCCCTCCCCCCGGAAATCTTTAATTTATTAAGCGTTTAAGCACCTTACTCAAATATACACAAAAAGTGTGCATACCATGTACGTTTAAGATTAATGTTTTTAATATTACCTCTAGAACAATCAGATCTGAAAGTAACTCGCCCAAATATACACTTTTAACTAAATCTCACGTGCCACATAACGTTCATAGTTGTTGTTGTTGTTGTTAATTTAGTTATTTTTTTAAAAACTCTCGAATGATCACAGTCTTAGCTTAATTAAAGTATGTTGCGCGAGGATGCATCTTTAAGCCTCACATCATTGTGGTACCCTGTAGACAAGCCTTTAACTCTGATGGATACCAGAACGGCCGTACATGTCATTATGCATTAGACTGTACATCTTCTGGCTGAAAAAAAAAATCTTTCCACCAGGCTGCAGTCTACTTGGTTTTCAGGTCAGAGAGCATCTGTCTGACGGAGCTGTGAAACTTCGCCACCGGTCATGAATCGTTCAGGCGACCTCCCTTTGATATGCAGTCAAGGACGACCAGGAGTCCAAATCTGTTGAAAGCAGCACTGCTGAGACGTGGCGACATAGACGTCTGCTCAGAAACATAACGCATGTGTTCAGTGTGCTGTGTGAGAAAACGGCCCCTTTGCTAGTTATGAGGTTTGGCTTTTCTTCTTGAAAGAATACTCTCAGTGAAGGATGCCAGCTTGAAGAAAAATAGGAATGTCATTCATAGGAAATGTAGCAGAAATGGTGGGTTTTCTTGTGTTCTTTAGATTATTTGCTTCTGTTGTTTCCCGTTTGCTATAACGCGTTTATAGAGGTTTGAAGTGGTGGTTTGTGATTCATTTCAACTTTCTCTCTCTCACATACTCTCTCTCTCTCTCTCTCTCTCTCTCTCTCTCTCTCTCTCGCCCCCACCATCACCCCCACCCCCACCTCACACCCCCGGTCTGTCTGTTCGTTTGTCCGTCTCTGTTTATCTCTCTGTTTGGCTCACTCACGTGTGTGTGTGTGTGTGTGTGTGTGTGTGTGTGTGTGTGTGTGTGTGCGTGCGTGCGTGTGTGTGTGTGTGTGAGTGTGCGTGTGTCTGTGTGTGCGTGTTCGTGCGTGCGTGTGTAATGTGTGCGTGTGTGTGTGTTCGTGCGTGTGTGTGTGTTTTCGTGCGCGTGTGTATGTGTTCGTGCGTGTGTGTGTGTATGTGTGTGTTGTATTGTGTGTGTGTGTGTGTGCGTGTGTACGTGCACACGTGTGTGTGTGCGTGTGTGTATGTGTTTGTTGTATGTGTATGTGTGTGTTGAATGTGTATGTGTGCATGCGTGTGTGTGTGTGTGTGTGTTTTCGTGCGTGCGCGTGTGTGTGTGTGTGTGTGTGTGTGTGTGTGTGTGTGTGTGTGCACGCTCGCGCGTGTATGTTTGAGGAGAAAAGTAGTGACTTGCTGGTTTTATATGATTTCATTATTTTACACATCATATTAGTGTTTGTTTGTTTTCAGTTTGTTTGGAAATGGTGGCAGAGGAGAGTGCACGGTGGTGGTATTGAAAATGACACTGCTAGCAGACGTGACACTCAAGATACAAGATACAAGATACAAGATGCAAGATACAAGATACAAGATACAAGATGCAAGATACAAGATACAAGATGCAAGATACAAGATACAAGATACAAGATACAAGATACAAGATGCAAGATACAAGATACAAGATACAAGATACAAGATACAAGATACAAGATACAAGATACAAGATACAAGATACAAGATACAAGATACAAAATACTTTATTGTCCTCATTGTTACAAGGAAATTTGTTTTGTCGACGCGGTGGCAAAAACATAATACATACATACAAAAACAGAAACGTACAAGAAGTTCAACATTAATTAACTCAATCACAGCGCTCAAGTTATGGAGTCCACACACTAATCATAGGCCATTCATTCTCATATCCAATGGTAGGCCGTATATGACTATTTGAATTTTCATTTTTCATGTCCTATGATTAAAACCAATCCTGCTATGACTTTGTGTCAATTACAGGCAAGTTGCAGAAGCTTATTTTGATATCTGGTCATTGTGGAGAACTATATACATCGTTGCTCAGACTTCAATATTACAAATGACAAATCTGACACGGAAAAACCAATTCGATGGCAAATGAAAAGAGACTTCGACCAGCGTCGGAACCCATTAGTTTTTTTGGTTTGTGTGCGTGTGTGGGTGTGGGTGTTTTTAATGTGAACTTTGCACCATGCGGAGAGTTTGACAGTTTCGGTCACCGATCGTTGCCCTGCTCTGTCGACACGTAGCTCCCTTGAATCAGGGCAGCCTCAATCTCAGCACTGACTCTTCTGCATTCTCGTCAGTGAGTTGCTGATTATCAAATTCACTCTTTTCTTAATATCTCAATCTTTTCCCTATTAATATTCTTAATTATTCACTCAGATGCATTTGAGTCGAAAAGCCACGTCAAAAATGCCGCGACGGAAGGCTGCCCGAACATGCGATGTGTTCCAGGCTGTGGTTGGCTAGGCTCTGGGGGTGTGACTGAGGGCAAGGTCGGGTCACGAGTCATGCGTATAGGCGCTTCATTTAGCCGGCACTTACTCAGTGCGGTACATTGTGCGAGGCTGGAGTGACATGGAATGTAACCAGTGAGATTGTCGACATTAGCAGTGAGTATCCCTATTGTCTAAGGCAATATTTTCATACAAAACCGTTGTCGCTTCGGCGAGGAGCTTTCGAATCGATTCGAACGTAAAGGAACAAAAGCCGCTAGAAGCTTCTTCGCTCGTGAGCCTGACGTCTACGTCACCGTAAGCATATATGTATTGACCGCTGATCAGCTGATTACATCGCCACAGCGAGTGTAGTTGACTGAAGATAGGGACACTCTATTCACTCCAGTCACCAGAAACTTCTACGGTGTCGAGCGGAGCGGCTGAGATCGAGGGAAAGGCGACAGAATGGCGAGCGAGGCTGAGGAGTTGTTTTCGAGCGATCAAGATGAGGACTCGCTTCGATTCTTGTTCAGCATCTGCCACCGCGACCCACCTTCAAGAGCTCGGGGTCTGGAGACCATCCGAAATACCCTAGACGCTTGGATTGACGGCTATGGCAGTCCCAGAAACTTAGGAGGAGCTACTCCGAGCAGTATCAACGGTGGAGAGACCGAGTCTCTGCTCCGAGACCATTTGCCCAGCCTCCTCCGTCTCTCAGTCCAGTGCCCCTTCGATGATGTGAGAGAGGGAGCGCAGCAGATTCTTGCAGATCTGGAGGTAAGTAATATGATGATGTTATTTGTGGTTATGTTCGTTTCTCGGTTGAAGCTTAGGGGAGAACCCCGTGTTCTCTCATATGTTGTCGTTCTTGCTGTCTGCTCTGTTTCCTCAGTGCACGTGCTGTTTGCGCTGGCAGTGGTTCAAGAGGTGGCCTTAGAGTTAGTCTTGTGCCGGTTGCGAGTACTTACCTCGCCTGAGCGTATGTTGCAACACATGTGAAGTGCGTGCGTGTTGTTATGCACGTGCAGCATACGCCACACGCAAAGAGTTCTTGGAGATAGAATCATAGATAGCTTCGGGTGTGGTAACGTTTTGCTTCATCTGATGCTAATTATGTGGTATCGTCTGTCTTGGTGTGGAATATTATGTAAGTCTGTTAGTGTATTGAGAGTCGTGTCAAGTATAGGCAGTTTGATTCTTTTCTGAACTGGCAGTTCGTACATCAAGAGCATCTGTATCTGACTTGTCTGCTTACGTAACTGTGGTTCATTCTTCAATTCTAAATGTACATTTCAATTATGCATAGTCACGCTACCTTGTATGCCATGAGAAATCGCACTCCCCCTCTACCTCCACCCCTTACCTACTCCAACCTCTCCCCTACCCCAACCCCACCCCTACCCCAGCCTTACCCCCACCCGACCTGACCCCCCACCCCACCCCAACACTCGTATTTCTCTTGTTCAACACAATGCATCCCCACGTTGCGAGCAATTTACACTTATGATAGCCCGTTCTGCACTGATAGACAGCGTCTGGACTACATTGGCTCTAAGTGCATGTAGTGTGCGTGAGAGTGAGGGCCTGGATGCATTTACATGCATGTACCTGGCCAGATAACGTTTTTGTTGACCTCAGCTTCCCTGCTGGGGCTAGGTCAGGTTAACCGAGCCGAGTTTGCTCTCCTACAAGACGTTTCCAGTGCAGAGCTGCCTCACTCATGCTGTAGAGTGCTGGTGCAACCTTAACGTTGAAGAAAAATCAGTGAAACAAAAAGTTCTAAGCTTCTTCTCACTATAAACAACAACTATAACTGCTATCCGTCTTATCGTACATGCTCTCTCTGTCTCTCTCGTCTCTAGACTCCTCCCACCATCCGACTAATATCCATCGCAAACTACTCAATCACTCATCCTGCTCTCTCTCTCTACAACATCTCTCTCTCGCGCTCTATTGCTACTCTTTTGTGTGGGAGTGTGTGAGTGTGTGTGTGGACTGTGAGTCGTGTATTGATAAGTCAGTCTGACTATCAATTCTCTCTCTATCTCCTCCCTCTCTCTCTCTCTATCTTCTCTAGATAATCGCACTCTCGGGTGTGTGGGGTGTGAGTGTGTGTTGTGGGTTTGGCGTTAAATGTGGATATGTTCTTCGAGTTTGTATGTGTGTGTGTCTGATAAGTGCAGCAGCGTTCGCGATCGTTTTGCAGATGATACTGCGAATCCAGTGACCAGTCCTTCACGGTTCCGATTCTCCATATATACTCTATCGTCTCGTCGACCTGTCAGCCGTCCACGTCCTTTCAGTCCGCCATCCCCCGTCACCAACCTCACAACCAGCCAAAATTATGTTGACAAATCCGATTCCAACCTGTCACCATCATACGCCCCTCAGCGAGAGTTTAAATGCATAACCCCCAAGCTGACCATTTTGCCAACGCCCCTCAATTGCGTGCACGGACAATGCATTTCCTATAGAACCCATCGTCCACGGAGCCTTGTGATACAGCAAGCCGGCCTTGGTGTCTTTGGCGCCATATTCCATACAAATCACCACACCAACGACCATTTCNNNACTCGGGTTAGCAATGCAATTTGTCACCCGATAGCTCATTGGTTGCAGTATGTCAACTGGGCCGTATAAATAGCTGTGACGTCGAGAAACAACGTCATTCGCCTACCCACTGAGATACAGCAAAGATACCCAAAAGTTCTACTGCATCTCCAGGAGAGCCGAGCATCATACTTCTCGCCATCAACGCGCGGTGAGTATGTCGGCCCTGAAGGGCAGCGGAGCCACGTCGTGGCGGCTCTGCTGAGAGAGAGAGCGACCCGCAGGTGAGCCGTCTTTGCCGTCCCCACTTCCACCATGCTTGCTTGGTGGATTCAGAACTCGCGCTACGCGGCGACAATGGCGTCAGTCGGCAAACTTCGGCCCTGCAACCTTCCACATTACCCACCGTGCCTATGCGGTGGTTCACACATGCACATCACATGCGTTGTCTACTTATTGCATCGTATTTGATCGGCTTTGCAATTTGCCCCGGCAAAGTTAGATTTTTACCGTTGTATCTGAAGGCATGTGTGTGACGTCATTTGTTTCACTTAGCAACCTTGTTTAGCGGGTTGATTAAATTCCCCGTTCAAACAGAGTTGTTCCCCCTTACAGTTAAACACATCTTGAAGTACCTCTCACATCTGGCAAACAACCTTCGGTTCCATGCTTCTTGTGCGACTGTATTTCATTTGTGTAACAGAAACTCGCTGTGGCTCCATGATTTTTCGATTTGGACTAACGTCAACTGTCAACTTTGAAACTTCCTGATGCACACAACTAGTTTCTCAATTTTCATCATACAGAGTGCTTCATTGGTCCTACAATGGTTGATGTAATGTCCTGTTGTGGTTGACTAGTGTTGCACTGCTTTCTTTTTCGCCTCTTTAATTATTCTTATTTTCTTTTATTTGAAGAGCGTAGATGACGTCACGAGATTACGTCATAGCGGCACATTGAATAAATTCCATCCCTGTGCTTCTCTTGAATTTTCTCGTGTTGTCTCACCGTAGCAGACCTAAGTTTAATTTAAACTCGATGCTACGCTGACAGGGCCGTGATATGCTGTCCTAGAGCGGTTCACGTGTGCGCCGTCCATTGTGCGGTGGGCATGTACCTCCCGTATCTTTGAGTCACCCGCGTGGTCTTCTCTGGTTGAAAATGGGGCATGATCGTTTATTGTGTGTCCTGTCAGTGCTGCACGGCGGTTTTTCTGTGAGAGAGAAGGATCGGTATTTCGTCTCGGACAATATTTCGATAGCCTTGTCCATACTATTGGAAAAATGACAAGGCATTTCCACAAAGAACATTCTTGTGGGGTTCGTTTTGTTGCACCAATGGCAATGCTCCTTCTAACATGTAAATGAGGAGAACAAACACCTACATGACATGGGAAGATGTTGGTGACCAGCTGGGAAAAGACGGAGCATGCTGACGCATTGACGCTGTATCTGCATGGTGGAGGACGCTGTTGCCTATGCTTCACCTCAAGCGACTGCTTATGTATGCTTCAACCTTTCCCCTGCAGATCATCTATTCATCACCTCATTTACATCAGACCCAACCGTTCAGCCGTATCAACATCCATAACATCGTGCCAGGTCTGTACCTAGTTGTGTTCGTTTGTGCATGCCCAGGAGGAAGATAGGGAAGCGGGGAGAACGATCTGTTCAGGCAGCAAAGCCCATTACCGGTGACGTAATGTCAGGCCCTCATCCAGCTGCTGGTCCGATTCAAAGGACGTTCACCCTAGCATCCCTACAAGAGGAAATTAATGCCTCGTTTATAGATGCTGATGCTTTGGCTGCCTGGCTAGCGTGTCCCTTTGCTTCCTTTGGAGATTTTAAAGATCATGCGTGGAATCATTTGCGGCAGTACGATTCTTTCAAGGCCACTTGGATGGGAAGATGCAGAATGGACGAAGAGCTCGCCTTCAGGGTCACTGATGACTTTGAAGCGGTGCCCAATGCATCGTCCATGATGCAAGCTCCAAGTAGTGCCCCTGTCGAGAGTCGGGCCCCCGAGTCTCTTGTTGGCTTGGAAAGGGATGATGATTTTCGGCAGGAACTGTGCCATACCAACACCAAATTTGCATGCCCTTCCCATGTTGAATTTGCATGCCCACCACCATTGGATTGCTCTCTAAAGGGGGATCTTGGGATATCCTCCACTGTGCATGCTTCTGTTCCTATGCATGACAACAATCTGCATGCTTCATCATTACCCAGCAGCTTTGGTCCCCGTGGCTTCCCCACCCCGCTTCGCTTGCCTGCAATTAGGGATGAGAGCCCCTTAGTTGTAGATGGAAGACCCAGTAGCGAGGAGAGGTCCAGGGACAGATTACAGGTTTTGAAGACGGTGGAACAAGATTAGACCCATATATCTACCCAGCATGCAGGAAGCAGGATGAAGCAAGCCAAGGGGATCATGCCAATATTGCATGATGTTTCACTTTTGGAAAATCTCAGACTGTTCCAGCATGGACATGTCGGGCCACCGGCTGTGCCCTATTGGTGGCTGTGGAGCGTGGGTGGAGGACCTCCGGGCTCACTTCGTCCTGAGCCACCTGCCTCCCCAGTTTTACGAGGCATCCATACCTATGCTTCTCCACGCCGCTACCCAGCTCTACTCGGGTCTTCTGCAGGTGCCTGGGGGCACACTGGGGACATTCCAGTATGTCCGGAGCACCATCATGCCCCCAGACCAGATGGTAAGAGGAGAAGAGGTGCCTCTTCTTCAGGCCGTATCCAGAGCCCTGGGGGAGCCCATTCCTGCCAAATACACCTTATACCCAGTTAATGCACAAGCTCTGATTGTGCACTGGGTAGTGCTCCAGTCAGTGATGACTGGACAAGGCCCCCAGGTGCTCCAGCGCTTTAGAAGCCTGTACCCGGTTCCCCCTGGGGGACAAGTGTCGCCTCAGGGACGCGGGTACCTGACTCCCCTGGTGGGGAATCTCTCGGGAAAAAAGCAGCCCAAGCGACCCAGGCAACGACAGCATCCATATCAGCTGTCAGCTCCCTTGACTTCCCTGCCTCGACCCAACACTGCCCCCTCGGGAGCACATCCTCTGTTCCAGGTTCCCCTGGGAGATTCGAGGGTGTCCCGTCGCCAGAGGAGGAAGATGGGTGGGAGGTCGCAGTCTGCGGCGCAGCCCCAATGGTCGGGTCAACAGCGGACCCATAGCACCGTCCAGTCCTCTTCGACCTGGGTTGGACCACCAGGTCCCCGGAGTCATAACCGCTCACGGTCGCCGGTCCGGGTTGGACGCTCCTGTCCCCGGAACCCTGGCCGTGAGCGATCACCGGCCTGGGTTGCACGTACCTGTCCCCAGTGCTACGGCAGCGGGCGATCACCGGCCCGGGTTAGACGCACCTGTCCCCGGTGCCATGACAGAGAGCGGTCGCCACCACGAAGTAGGCGCCCCCGACTGGTGGAGAGGACCCCCAGGAACCAGAGTCGGGAGCGGTCGTCCCCACGGGGTAGACGCCCTCACCCCCGGGTGGAGAGTTCCCGTCCGTGGACAAAATGTCCCGCACGGTCGAACCCCACCTACCCACGAGGGAGCCAGCCCCAGCGCTCCAGGTCCAGGTCGAGGCGCCATGAGGTCCGGTCCAGGCAGCATGGGCCTGAGCATAGACGATCTGGAGACCACTCTTCCAGGTCTGGTTTGAGGCACTCCCGTCACTCCCAGCACGCTCGTCCTCAACCCCTCGACTCTTGGCCGGTGGAGCCCCCCTCCAAAGGGTATGTGCTTCCCAACAGTGGTTCGCCTGCTGAAGGGAAGGTCACCCTGGAGGTAAGCACCCCCCATAAACCAACCCCCCAGGTTGAGGCCCCCTCTGTTGCAGGAGGCCCCTCTGTTACAGCTTCGTCTGAAGCAGTCGCCCCCACCATGTCAGCGGACCCTCCCTTGGAGGGAGACCTCTCTCTCCTGTCCCTAACCCTGGACGACGCTCCGATGGAGGATGAGGAGGTCTCCATACAGAGGGAGAACGAACTCCTCGACATCTCCCCAGCCACTTCGCCTTGCATCATGACGGAGGTGAAGCCCAAGGTGCCCGGTGATGTCGCGGTCCCTCCTTCCAGGACGTTCTCGGAGGTAGCGGCGGGGTTGGGTGATCCCTCCAAGGGTGAGTGGAAAACGGTCAGCCGAAAAGGTAAGACTACCTCGGCTACACCCTCTACCTCTGCTCCAGGGACTTCAGGCTCCGGAACCACCGATGCAGCCACAAGGGACGAACCACGGCTAGGGGTGGACTCCCACTGCCACCTCCTGCGGCTCCACAGGACGCTGGTCCAGGGTGACCATCCTGTGAAGGAACAGTACAGCCTAGGTAAGATCCTTGGATGCTTGTACGGCCCTGAGTTCGCCCCACCACTCAAACTCGACCTGGTGATTTCCAGCGTCTGTGATCGGTGGGCACATGTTCTGCTGCAGGATGAGAGGTGCCTGCACAGCCTGTTATCTGATGTAAGGGTGAGGCTGGCTGTCGGTCTTCACCCCAAGCAAGCCCCTTATTTACCAAGACAAAAAGAAGCAGGCTGTGCAGCTGATCAGGAGGTCCCTCCAGCTGCAGAAAGTTGTCGCATTTGGAGAAGTCGGTCTCGACTTCTCCACCCCAAGGGAGCACTGGGGACTACAGTGTGACCTCTTGACCTTCCTCCTCCAGAGCCTGCAGAAGGAGATTGCTGAGCTGCCGATCCAGGTCCACTGTCGGGAAGGCTCCAAGGAGCAGAAGGAGAAGGCACTCGACGCTCTTCTTCCCATCCTGACAGGCAGCCTCAGCAAGGACCATCCCATCCAGGTGCACTATTTCAAGGGTAAGCCCTCGACTGTGAGCCGGTGGATGTCGGCCTTCCCTCAGTCCCATTTCAGTGTGGGAGTGTCCATGCTGGTGGGCGAGGAGCACACACCCCGACACATCATGGAGACAGTCCGGGCCATTCCTCGGGACCGTCTTCTGCTCGAGTCGGACGCCCCGGCCAGACCCCCGAACTCCACTCAAGGTACAGACCCGTACGTCATATACCGGGTGGCCAAGGTGGTGGCCAAGGGATGGAAGACCCCGATTGCCAACGTGCTCCGACAGACCACCGCCAATGCACGTCGGTTCTTCAGGGTGCAGTAGGTCCCAACAGCAAGGGCCCGAGGTAAGCCCTCCACCCGGGTAGGTCACCTCTTGCTGTCTTCCACTCACCATGTGTGAGGGAACAATAGTTAGGGTAATGGATATTTTTTGGAAAAATTAAACGTAGCTAGGGAAGACTTGTTTGTTCCTCCACATGATCATTCATGGAACTATTATGGCTATTCACCAGCTGACCTGCGCCATCCTATCCCATGATACCCCCCCAGACGAGTGAACCTCCAGACGTTAAATTCCTGATGCTGGTTCCTAGTCCAAAGAAAACGGGGAAGAGTGTCGTAGGAATTGATTTAGGGCGTTAACTCCCAATGACTCGGGTTAGCAATGCAATTTGTCACCCGATAGCTCATTGGTTGCAGTATGTCAACTGGGCCGTATAAATAGCTGTGACGTCGAGAAACAACGTCATTCGCCTACCCACTGAGATACAGCAAAGATACCCAAAAGTTCTACTGCATCTCCAGGAGAGCCGAGCATCATACTTCTCGCCATCAACGCGCGGTGAGTATGTCGGCCCTGAAGGGCAGCGGAGCCACGTCGTGGCGGCTCTGCTGAGAGAGAGAGCGACCCGCAGGTGAGCCGTCTTTGCCGTCCCCACTTCCACCATGCTTGCTTGGTGGATTCATAACTCGCGCTACCGCGTGTGGATATGAGAAGTGGTGGTGATACAATGATTCCAATGGAGGTTTGCTACGAACAGGAGGGCGATATGAGGGTAAGTGTGGCTTTCGATATTTCCGCTCCTTTTGTCGATTTCCCGTCGGATTTCAACCATTGTCGTTCGCCGGTCGTGCAAGGTCTCGCCTCGCCTCGATCAGCCGACACAGATTCATACTTGCAGTTTCTTCACGAGAATTCGATTTTTCATTGAAGATCTCATCATAGTGAACAGGAACTTAAGTAACTTTGTCACATTCCGTGCTTGAATCGCAGCTTTTCGTTCGTTTTTCTGCGGCAGAATTGTTCCTTCGACAGCGACGTCGACTGTCTCATTCTCGATTTCCTCGACCAGCTGATTGCGATTTGAGGCGGTGTGGTTGCCTTGCTTTTCAAGATTTACATAGGCCTATACCCCGCGATGATTTTGGGCTCATTTTTGCTGACGAGTCGGCGTTGCAATAATGTGGAATAGTGTTTAACTTTAAATCCCGTGCTGTCTACGAACGCTTCGTCGTTGGAGTGACGTAGTTGTCCCACTTTATTTACTCAAACGCGCTCCGCAAAGCGGTTGGGCCCATTCTCTCGTGTAAGCAATGTCCCTCGTTATATATTTGAAAGCCCTGTTTTGCACACTTTGTTCGGAAGTGCAATTTTTTCACCGAAATCTTTGTTGTGTTATTCTCTGGCAAGTTGTACTCAGTTGGAGTAGCGTGCTATGTACGTAGGAGCTTGATCTATGCATCAGAATAACTTTCACCATGTACATGATATCCGAAGCCAGTAATTTTTCACGTGTGTGGCGTGTATCAGAAGCATTATTTTTGTATTGCCACAATCTGACGATTTCTTTCTTTCTTTATTTCTACAGATTGTGGAGGTGGACAGTGACGACGAGAAGGTGAGCTACTTTTTATTTATTCAATGCTTTCTCTTGGTACTGTCCATGATTCTTTAGAAGTGGCCAAGTTCTGGATCTGTTGCTTTATTCCTTCAAATTAATGTTCCAACGTCTTAATCCAATGGATCTATTATTACTGTTACGTTGTCGTTGTTAGACGCTGGTGAGAAGTAGCGATTCACGCACTGTAAGTGTAACCATGTAGGAACCAAGATCCTTGATCGGCTGATGCAACTAAGTGTCTATTCATTTGAACACCGGCAATAGTTTGGGCTGACGCAATGTGTAGTATCCGGAGGCAGTCGTGCCGAACTGAACGGCCCAATCCTAGCCATGGTCGAACAAAAGACTCCATGAACATGTGTGAGCCCAGCCGGCTTTCGCCTAACCTGGGCTCGGTACTGAGTCGTCCCTGCTACGCTATGTGAGGACGATCGGCTGACGTAGGAAGTTACTGTTGCGAGCACAAGCCCATCCTTGTATTAAAAGAAAGCGGAATGAAATGCTCAGGAACCCCACCTTTTCTTTGTCATGCACTCTATTCCATCGGGACTGTCAGGACTCTGTTACACAGAGAGTGGGGGGGGCCTTTTTTCCTTCCCTTTAAAAAGTTCATCGCGAGGCTGCCTTAGCTAGCTGTGGAAAATTTTCCAAGCCTACGTGACCTCAGGTCCTCTCTGCTCATTGGACGCGCGTCCAGGGCTCGCTGCAGCGGTTGTTGCTGAGCGAGAAGTTTTTGTTAGAGAGGAAGGAGGGGTTGACATCTTTTGTTCTTTCATTCACTGATGGTCAAATGATGTTGCCCGTCGATCACGTTCACCGTGTCACACAGTAGTTTTCTAGTTGTCGTCGAACCACCGGCCCAAACTAGGTTGCCTTGACCTCTTTCTCGATAGACCGGAGACCGCCGAGGTAGGCCCTAAAAATAGCGAGGCTGCGATTGGTTGTTGGGCTCTCCCCACTTTGCAACTATAATTAGGGCTGGTAAACCCCACCTCCCCCGTGCAGGCAGAATGGACCTGCTCCCTGGCCCCGGCGTGTGCAGGCGAACAGCTGATCGCCGGGCATTGGAGACTTAGTCTGTATCGAGCCGGCCCTCAGATCGCAGGCAGTGTAGACTAGAGCGGACTAGCAAGTGCTAGGGTTGATCAGTTTACTCGGGAGTTAGCTTGCTGCACATTGCACCTAGCCTACGCGGGCATGCTGTAAATGAAAGATGATTCCCTCTGTTTCACCGGCCAGGGCAAGTTTGTTTTTAGTTTTCCGTTTGTTTGTTTTTTCTTTTTCTGTTTTCTTCTTTTTCAGTTTTTTTCTGTTTTCCCTTTTTTTATACTTTAGAATTTTGTCATGAAAGATAATGTTCGCTGAACTTTAGTTCTGTAAGTCATATCCTCTCACCAACAGTTGCAATCTCCTGTTTTTCCTGACTGCACTTAGTTTATTCAGTGAATGTCCCTAAACAACATCTTGAGAATTTCTTAGATTTCTCTCAAATGAATACTTGGATGCAACGGTTTTGACAAAATTTTCCTCTTGGCTTGCAGGTCAAATCCCTCTTCATTGATGACTTCCTTCAGAACAACAGGCTGGATAATGTGACACAGCTGATGGGCTTTCACCCGGACTACCTGGACATCTACCTGAAGACAACACACTACCTGCTCAGGGAAGATGGGCCTCTCCCCTTTGAGTACAGACACTACATTGCCATCATGGTAAGTGCAGGTTCCTTTCTTGTAGTCTTGGGGGAGATGTGTGTGTGTGTGTTTTCCTCTGCTTGTATACTGCTTTCCTTATGCAGACATTGCATTGCTGGCTTTTAAGAATTAGGATTTTATTTAATCACCTGTGCTTAGATTTTGCAGGATTTTCTGTGCCAGCTTCCCCTGTCACTATAACTATAAGAAACCGACAATCAGAACAGTCGGGACTGATATGTAGTGTCTAATCTATTAAGCCAGTATATATTTACACGCTAGCTCACTTGGCATGAAAAAGCATTTCACACCTGACGGTGTGTGTGTGTGTGTGTGCTGCAGGCTGCAGGGCGACACCAGTGCACCTACCTGATGAGTTTGCATGCCCACGAGTTCCTGCTGTGTGGGGGCGATGCCAACTGGCTGAAGGGGCTGGACCACATCCCAAAGAAGCTGAAGGACCTGTATGAGATCAACAAGATCCTGGCCCACCGGCCCTGGAATATCACCAAGGCCCACATAGCGGTGAGTGTCATGCTGTGGAGTGGAGGTTTTTTCAAGTTGAAACTTGTCAGTCTGCTGAGCATGAAATTATCTCCGAAGTCCTCATCCTTTCAGAGCTTGTGTGTGAGAGAAAGAGAAGGAGAGATCCAAAACTTCCAATTCTGCTGCATATTATAGTTTCGTGGTTGTAACCATCTTCTCATCTTTCATACACACACACACACACACACACACACACACACACACACACACACACCAGTTCTCAGCTGTAGACTTCAGTGAGGAGGGACAAGGACTCTAAGGTAATTTGTTTACCCACTCTCTGGTGTTGTGTTGAAAGCTCTGGGTAGTTTTTGTAATGCAGTAGTGTTGGCTGGTTATGGGAAGGGGGCAGCCTACAGGGCATGCTGTTGTCAGGGCGGAGGGTGTGCCCCATGACAGCCTGGCTTGCTGTGTGGCTGTGCTGGCCAGGGGCTGGCTCCTCGCTGCCTGACAACTTTATTGGGGGGGGGGGGGGCTGTGGCCAGCTTGTTGCCTGGCTGTGTTCTGTGTATGCAGGCCTTAACCCCTGGCCTCACAGGATTGTCATCTCCATCTCTCTGTAGGCAGTCTCCCCTCTCTCTCCCCCACCCCCCATTTTGCTTTATGATTTTTTTTTTAAATATTGGTAAGGACCAGCATTAGCTTGGGGTGGGTTGTTTTCTTTTTCATAGCAGTGTTTTCATCTCTTCCACTTCTGTTTATGAGCATGTCAGAATTATTTTGAGAGTGGGCAGGTGATAGCAGCAACTGAATATAGGAAGAGTGTTGTGTTGAGTGCATGTTGCTCTTGTCCATCTGCAGTTTTTTTCCCCCTGTTTTCAATGGGACACTGCTCTGTCTGTGCAGGCATTGGCGAGGGGAGCCGACAACTGGTCCATGAGTGAGTTGATGCATGGCATCATCCTCCTGGCCCACTTCCATGCCCTCTCCAGTTTTGTCTTTGGCTGTGGCATCAACAAGGAGATTGACCATCCCGGCGGCCACTCCTGGTTAGCAAAACTGACCGGCAATGACACCAACGCCAACGACCTCTTTGACAATGCGTCATCATCACCAGAGGAATCCATCATGGTGTGTATATTTACCCCTCTCAAATTTCTTTTTTGCTACAATTAATGTTATTCTCGGTGATGAAATAATGTGTATGCTTCAGTTGAAGTAAACTTGCTAAGACTTTGTGTGGAGTATGATGTTTTATCATGTTTCCCTACGGATTTTGTAAACTTAATAATAATATAATAATAGTTTATTCATAAGCACATACCTTCCCTTGACAGGCAAGCTCATGGCGTTTACAATCCAAAGAATCAACACTCATACAACCACTCAACACCACATTCCCACAAAAATCTCACACACAACACACATAAACAAAAAACAAAAACTAAGATCCAATAGAACAAATAGAACAACTATACAATATACACAGCACTTGCCGGCCAGGTCATGTAAGGGGAAGCAGCTCAGCGGGAAAGGCGAATCGGAAGAGGTGGGTCTTTAGAGCACTTTAATAAATGAAACATGAAAGATTCATTCTGGTTATATTTGGTAGTTTGCTATTTCATCTTGCTGTTCATTGGCTTGGTGCTTATCATTGCTGTCTTGTTGCTTGCAGAACTTTGAGGAGGACGTGAGTGTGGAAGTGTTGATGGAGCGAATGCGACAGCTGCACGAAGAGCAGTCTGAGGAGGCCTCGCAGGAGGAGCTGGCCAAGCGCTTTGAGAAGGTGGAAATCCAGAGTTTAGAGTGTAAGTGTCCCCTGCGTTCTTTGTCTGAGGAGCTTGGAACTGCACAGAGATGGGTGCCAACCTTACTGATATCATTGTTCAAGAGAAAGAATATAAGTGATTCCATTTCACTGGTTATGGCTCAGATTGGTCCGTGCCTAATGAAATGTGTAATTTGTGTTACAAAAATCTTCTAAATACGTACGAGATATGGGGTTCTCTCCTTATTTCCTAGATCTGTCTGCTCTCCTCTGCCCTGTCTGATCTCCGTGTCTGTCGGCTATGTTTGACCTGCATGTCTTGTTCTCATGCCCACAGTGACGGTTGGGAAGAAGAAGCCTGCACCCCAGTCTGGCATCAACCGCTTCATCCGTGATCCGGAGTATGCATACATTGACTTTGCTCAGCGGGAATCCCACGCCGAGGTGCCCACCTTCCGAGTGCAGGACTACTGCTGGGAAGACCACGGCTTCTCCTTGGCCAACCGCCTCTACACCGACATCGGTAACCTGCTGGATGAGAAGTTCAATACTGCCTACAACCTCACCTACTACACGTAAGTGGAGCTCTTTCTTGGCCATCAATTGCTCTGATGTTGGATTGGCAGTTTAATCTTTGAGATCATATATAAGGTGACTAGTTTTCCTCTTTCACTGTCCTAATAGTTCTATATGCTTTTATTTGATGCCATCAGATGTAAGATAAATACAATAATAGATTGTGACATAGTATTTCTTCAAAGCAGCTTTAAACTCCTAATACCCTGTGATAGTGTGTGTTGATCTACTGGCTGACCAGTGCTGCCTACTTTTATTGCAGGATGGGGCACAACACCGAGGTTGACACATCGTCATTCCGCCTTGCCATCTGGAACTACATCCACTGCATGTACGGCATCCGACACGATGACTACGACTACGGTGCCATCAACCACCTGCTGGAGCGCAACCTCAAGGCTTACATCAAGACAGCAACCTGCTATCCTGAGCGCCTCACCAAGAAGGATTACGACGGAGTCATGCGGGAGTTCAAGCACTCGGAGAAGGTGGGTGTCTTCATGGATGAAGATCTATGAAATTGTTTTCAGATTCACAGATACTTAAGGGGGGACATGGCGTACAAAAACGGATTAATAGAAAATAATTCATAACTCAGCAAATATGAAAGCTATACTAATGAAATTTTATACAGAATACAAACACACTGGAAGGTATATTTAAACAAAATTTTATTGCTGAAGACTTAGTTGTTCATGTGTTATAGCAAAATAACTGAAAAATAAACATACCAATTTTCTCCCCTCCGTGAAATTTTAATTAATAACCTTTTATGATCAACAATGATTTTAAACAAAGAAGAAGGTCTATATTATTCAATAAGATATAATAAGTGGATTACTAACACTTCTAACTAATTTTAGTGGAATTTAGAAAAAGTAACCAAAAAATGTGCTCCGGGCATAACATAATTAAATTTTTACAAAAATTAAGCAAATTCAGCTACACCTTTCTGATTGGTCTTATTGAATGCAGTATTTATTCATACATATACACACACAATTTCAGAAAGCTATCTCAATCCTAAGTGACTTTATTTTTGGGGAGAAAATCACTACCGTTGAAATAAAAACCACATTATGAGAAAATTGACTTTAAAGTTTGAGAAAGATTAAACGTTAACTACAACTGAACCATAACAGATACAATTTAATAACATAACTCATTGAATGTGTCGTTTATTTGTTATCATTGTAGCAAACTTTCAACTTATTATCTTAATTCAAAATATCAGGATAATTAGGTGAAAAGCATCACCTGTAGCAAAACATTCCCGTTTTCTGTAAGAATCGCGTAATCACGGCAACTTCCGCCGTGATAACAGCTTCGTTCAGTGCCGTGTCTGTAGATAAGAACGCGATCGCTGTTGTATCACAACCTCCAGAGGCTGTTGACACGACTTAATTTCTTTTCTGGGCTTGCTTTTTCCGTCCATTTCTGCATCTTCCGTGGAATTGTCTCGATCGAGATAGCGCAAACTTTCGCGCGCTGTAAGCACACTTCGGAAAGAACCGATGTTTGCTTCGGCGGCCGACGTTCAGGCCGGAAACAGCCGAAGTACGGTTCGGCTGTTTCCGCCTACCACTTCCGCCAGTCGAAGTAGGGTTCGGCCGTTTCCGCCAGCCACTTCCGCCTGATCACGCTGTGATCACGCACACAAGTGGCCAATCAGAGCCTAGCTGAGAGACAGGCCGTTATTTCGAAGCTTTCCATTGGTTTGCACTGCCCTCCGATTTGTACTTCGTGTGCCTTCGGTAATGATTCTTCGGTACCGGAAACTGTTGCAACGTAAAGCCGGGAAATGAAGCTTTGATGCGATACCAAACATGTGGCGTTCTTTGGAAGGAAGATGCTGAAACTAAGCTTTCAAATCTGTGCATTTTGGCTTCCTGGTTAGTACTTTTTTTTAATCTAGCGGTGGGTACCTTACAAAACAAATTGGTTTAAAATACTTTGAAACCTAAGCCAGCAAAATCGATCGCACACACGTGTAGCGGAGATGTTGTAGATTCCAAATCCGCGCTTAACACGAAACTCAATTTCTGAAAATTTTTCATGAAATTCTGCAGGCCGTGTCCCCCCTTAATTGTTTTCTTTTGAAATTGAATTCATATGGGTTTTTCATTGACAATTCACCTAAGCTCTCTTTATTATATTTCTCTAGTATCCATTTTGAGAATGGGATATATAATCAAAAATTGCTAAGCAAATTCTGCTAAATTTGTCATTTCTAGATCGCACTGCCTTGAAGTTGCCATCATTGCAGCGCAATCCAGATTGATAGTGACTACATGGCTGTGTTGTGTGTTACAGGTGCACAATAGTGACCACATGGCTGTGTTGTGTGTTACAGGTGCACAATAGTGACCACATGGCTGTGTTGTGTGTTACAGGTGCACGTGAACTTGATGCTGCTGGAGGCACGCATGCAGGCCGAGCTGCTCTACGCCCTGCGTGCCATCATGAGGTTCATGACGTGAGCAGGTCTCTCCCCACTCCAATGCTCACCTGCAGAGCCCAGGCTTCCAGTGGGACTGTCTTACCCTGACTGTGCAGCCTGCACCACTACGCCACCACGCACAAACGCTGTGGAAGGAAGTTTGTGAAGTCACCTGGAAGGATGGCTTGCCTGACCACTGGTGGATGTGTAATGTGGACAGACTAGACTGGACTGGTGGGATGGAGTTTGGAGTGGACCGGACAGGACCTTGGCCGGACAAGTCCTTCTCCTTGCCCCCAGGCCGGAGCTGTGGGGTGATGATGATATAGATATCTGTGATACATAACTCTTACCAGTGTATAGACTTCTGGACACGGTGCATCTCGAACCTTGCCCATGTATCCACATCAGTAAGGGCCCCCCAACCCCCTCATCATCTCCCTTGTTTGCTGCCTTTGTTTGTGGCCAGACTGACTGACCAGAGGAAATGACTTTTCTTTTTCCAGTTGGTGACAACTTACTCCTTCATTTGTACTTCACAGCATGGCCATTTGAAGCGAGTGATGATGGTCGTGAAAGGATTTAGAATGAGTCTCCACAATTATTTTTTTTTCCATTTCCCCTCCCCCATCCATTTTCCATAGAAGCTGGCTCACTCTGCCACTGCTGGCGGGCTGAACAGTTGCTGCTTTCCATCTAGCAGCCAGTCTTGCAGAGGGCGTTGTGATGGAGATGCTCATGTCTTTCAGAGAGGGGTGGTGCTTATCATGAAGTGTGTGCAGACTGACTGGAACCAGCGATTGTGCTTTGAATGACTGATGATGACTACACAATTTTGGGGGGAAACCTTGGCTGTACTGTAATGTAACCCTGGCAGTTTGCAAATCCAAAGAGTGTGACTTGATGAGATGCCATTTTGTTTGCTTGGAACGGGCTTTACAGAGGCCAGATCATTCCATTTTGAGTGACTACATCATCCACCTCAACTTTGTAGAGGCCTATTTGCAAAATGCTAGTCATGAGCAGCAAATCTCACTGGGATGTCCCCCACCATCGGGCTCACTTCTCGTACTTGCTGCCCTCCCTCCCTACCCTTCATTTCAATTCTCATGTTGCATTTGACTTCTTAGTGTTCATCACAGAAGAAATGGGTCGAAGAAAAAGGTGAAAAATAGGGAAATACTTAAGTTATTTGTATTGGAGGACTACAAAAAAAGGTGAAAAACTAAGTATTATATTGTGTAGGCTGTTTCCACCTTTCATTGTGAATACAGTTTTTGGGGGTAAGATTTTAATTGGTGTTTTTTGACCAAGAAGTCATTTGTTTAATCAATGCATTAATGTAAATTAATTGAAGTTTGCTTAGTGTGTGGCTCTTGTGGAAGTTGATGTTTTTTTAGCAGTGCAACTGTATCTCTTTTTACTAGAAGTCTTTTAACATTATCTTAGAATGTAGGCTGTCTCTTCCTTTGTCTAGAAGGCATCTGATCAAAAAGCTGTTTAGCGAGTCGATCCCTTGCTCAGAGCTGTACTTGAAAGTATTACCAAGGGCAGTTGGAGGGCTTGTCTTCCTACAGGAGTAGCCACTAATGTGACCAATCCTTGTGACTTGTACTGCAAATCCTTGTGTGTATGTGTGGATCAGTGGATGCAGCCGATCTGATTCTTGCCTGTCATCAGTAGGCCATGTTTGCTTACTGAGCAGCAATGCAGGAGCAGAGGAGACAGAACTCGACTGCCACAGTACATGTAGAGTTGGATGAGTTAGTGTAGATCTTAGCTGAAGTAGCAGTTACTAAATCTTGACTGCCAGTGAAGGAATTTTGCCATTGCTGAAAAGGCCTACCTCTTGTTGCCAAAGATTAGGAGTGGTGGGTAGACTAGGCGTATTACAACCTAGAGGCATTTTGGGGGACTGCTGAACAAAGGAACCATCTAGCCAAATCTCTTTTTGTGTAGGATTAATTCTATTGTCCCTGTAATCAAAGTCTTCAGATGATCTGTAAGTGTACGGTATACAGAGACAATCAAGTCTTGTCAGTGGAGTGAAAGGTACATGGCTAGTACATTGAATAATGTTCAACAACTGCTCACTTCATCTTTGATCCTAGGGCCAGTATTTTGTCATGGTGATCGTGCTACCCAGGCTGCTGTGTTGTGGTGGAGGTAGATGGATTCTAGCTTTAGCACTGCCTGATCTCTGTGTGTGCACTGGGATGTCAGATCTATGTCAATGCATGTTTCAATTTGGACTACCCTCATGGTCCCATGGACCCTAGGTGACCTGTAGGCTGATCTTGCCCATTGAGTGGAGCTCTTCGCTGCCCGAAGTCTCCCTGGCCTTCTCTAGTTTTCTAAATCGGGATGCCCCAACCTCCTGGGGATTTTTGGTGAGCCTATCAAATTATGATATTTTCTGATGGTGTGACAGAAAGAAGTATTTTTCCTACTTCACATGTGACTTGATAAAATGGCATGAACTTTTCAACATTGTGATATTTGTAATCAATTGTAGATTTATTTTCTTCACTCTCTCTTTTGTAGATGCCCTGAAAATTCTCTCATACATATATATCACTTGGGTTTACTCACCTCTTACTTGAACAAAGTCACTTGTACGAAATTGGACATAATTGGAAAAACACAAGATGTGTAGTACTGGTTGTGCAGCGCCTGGCTGTCTTGGTTTAGTTCCATTGCCCCTTGTGACTGGGCTGCAGCCTACAGTGGTCACTTGACATTGGTGTTGCCTGGCTGTCTTGGTTTAGTTCCATTGCCCCTTTCTTGTGACTGGGCTGCAGCCTACAGTGGTCACTTGACATTGGTGTTGCCTGGCTGTCTTGGTTTAGTTCCATTGCCCCTTTCTTGTGACTGGGCTGCAGCCTACAGTGGTCACTTGACATTGGTGTTGCCTGGCTGTCTTGGTTTAGTTCCATTGCCTCTTGTGACTGGGCTGCAGCCTACAGTGGTCACTTGACATTGGTGTTGCCTGGCTGTCTTGGTTTAGTTCCATTGCCCCTTTCTTGTGACTGGGCTGCAGCCTACAGTGGTCACTTGACATTGGTGTTGCCTGGCTGTCTTGGTTTAGTTCCATTGCCCCTTTCTTGTGACTGGGCTGCAGCCTACAGTGCTCACTTGACATTGGTGTTGCCTGGCTGTCTTGGTTTAGTTCCATTGCCCCTTGTGACTGGGCTGCAGCCTACAGTGGTCACTTGACATTGGTGTTGCCTGGCTGTCTTGGTTTAGTTCCATTGCCCCTTGTGACTGGGCTGCAGCCTACAGTGGTCACTTGACATTGGTGTTGCCTGGCTGTCTTGGTTTAGTTCCATTGCCTCTTGTGACTGGGCTGCAGCCTACAGTGCTCACTTGACATTGGTGTTGCCTGGCTGTCTTGGTTTAGTTCCATTGCCCCTTGTGACTGGGCTGCAGCCTACAGTGGTCACTTGACATTGGTGTTGCCTGGCTGTCTTGGTTTAGTTCCATTGCCTCTTGTGACTGGGCTGCAGCCTACAGTGCTCACTTGACATTGGTGTTGCCTGGCTGTCTTGGTTTAGTTCCATTGCCCCTTGTGACTGGGCTGCAGCCTACAGTGGTCACTTGAAATTGGTGTTGCCTGGCTGTCTTGGTTTAGTTCCATTGCCTCTTGTGACTGGGCTGCAGCCTACAGTGGTCACTTGACATTGGTGTTGCCTGGCTGTCTTGGTTTAGTTCCATTGCCCCTTGTGACTGGGCTGCAGCCTACAGTGGTCACTTGACATTGGTGTTGCCTGGCTGTCTTGGTTTAGTTCCATTGCCTCTTGTGACTGGGCTGCAGCCTACAGTGGTCACTTGAAATTGGTGTTGCCTGGCTGTCACTTGTGTGGAAGATATCCTGAGAATGCTGTGGGCATGCCGGCTGCATGGCATGGCTGCTAGCTGCCAGGTTGCTGGAAGGGGAAGTAGCTTGGAAGTTTGATCCCAGGCCATTTTGTTGACCTTGTACTTAATGAAGCAACGAGGAGAAAATGGCAGTGTTTAACTAGTGCAAAAAAAGGATGAAGTGTTGGATTTGGATGAAGGTTGCGTATCATGCACTGGAGGTTTGGTGGCGATTTTTGCTTTTTTTTCAATTGACTGAATCTCAGAGGAAGTGGGTTTGGCCGTGTGCTTTGCTGATGCAGGTTTGAGTTTTGAGAGTGCATGACATTTTGTGGAAGTTCAATGCCAACTTGGCGCGGTGTTTCCAGTAACAAGTGCAATTTAGCATTGGAGTTTTTTGCTCTCATTGATGCTACTACTACCTATGTTTTGCAGGAAATCAAATGCTGACTAATAAGTTGTGACTTAATTCAGTGATCTCATGTCCTGAGGGAAAGTGAACAGAATTGGAATAATATTCTGTGCAATGAATACCTGTCACTAAATTCATGTGTTTGGTATAAATCGACAATGTCAATTCTTTTAATAGGCTCTTTTCTCACCTAAGTGTTCTTTTTAGTAGATGGACCAACAACAAAAAAGAACAATGAACTGAACATTAAGCATGATTTAAGTTTTTTAAAGTTCAAGACATGTTTTCATTGTGTTAATTTATTACATTGCTTTTTTTTCACCCGGAACATTGACTTCCCTGATGATTAACTCTGGTTTTACCTGTAAAGTTTGTAAGACATCTCTCTCCCCACCATCAGCCTGCCCTGGCTGGCAGTGCCTCTGTGCAGGCCAAGAGCAGAGACAGAGCTGCTGGTGAGGGGGACGAGGGTTTTAGTCAGTATTATCTGCCTTGCACGGCACCCTGAATCATTTGTACAGCCGTGACTATGTGACCTTTGTCCTTTTCTTTTCTTACATTGTGATATACCATTGCTTGAATAAAAAAACATGGGTTTCATACAAAGACTTGCTGGCTTTTTGTCTGGATGGCTGATTGGAGTGTCTGCTTGTTGTGTGTTCCCCATAGAGGAGAAGTAATCTTCCTCTATATGTGTGTGTGTGTGTGTGTGTGTGTGTGTGTGTGTATGTGAGAAGTGAACTTCAGCAACAAGAAGACCCTTTCCCACAGAAAAGAAATGCAAGTCATGGAGATGCTGCTTGAACAGGACTCCGGGTCAGTGATAGTGATCCACAGGACTCCGGGTCAGTGATAGTGATCCACAGGACTCCGGGTCAGTGATAGTGATCCAAATGCTGTGTGACGTTCTCCAGTCCTAGAGCACCTGGGAAACCATTAGGTGTTCACCAAAGGAACCCAGCATGGTTGAAAGGACTAGCTTGGAGCACCTGGCGAGTGATGTGATGTCTCTAGATGTTGAGAATAGCTCTTGTCTACATGAAGCCACCTCTCCCGAAGCCACAGTTGAAGATTAGATCAATACTACCAGTTCCAGAGGCTTGAAGGAATAGCAGTACCACCAGTTCCAGAGGCTTGAAGGAATAAGTATGAGGCCCACAAATCCCAAATACATGGGGTGATGAACTTGTTCTCTTGAACTTTCGAGCCATGCTTGCATGCATTGCAGACGAGGTCCACAGTTGTACAGCGTTCTTGAGAAGGTAATCTAAAGAAAACATCCATCTGTTGGACACGAAAACTGAAGTACAATAATTGTTAAATTAACACATTAACATTCTCAAGGATGCATTTAGATCTGATTTATTTGTAGGGTAAACTGCTCATGACGACTCTTTCAGACACTAGCTAAACCCAAGAGGTTTTGATGAAAATGTTTTAAACTCTGTCTTCATCCAGTATCCTTGACATGCAATGATGCCATCTAATAATAATAATAATAATGTGTGGATTTATATAGCGCCTTACCATGAGTTAAGACATGCTCAAGGCGCATTCATAAACAACCATTACAATATGCAATAACCGTCAATCACATCAAAGGTAACTTAATAAACTTAATAACATAGGAGTCAGACATTCACTTCAGGCATTCGACAAACTGATGTACAGAGTTAACCATGAAACTGGGGAGAGGGGGAGGAGAGACAGGAGGGTGGTAGGGGGCTTAGGCAAGCAAGTACAAAGAGAACAGTGAGGGGAGGAAGATGAAGAAACTTAGACAGGATTCGGGAACGATTTCAAGAAGAGGTGAGTTTTGAGAGCAGAGCGAAAGGTCGAACATCTACAGTAGATATACATGTATACTGTTTTCATTTATTTGAATCAAGTAAATGGGATCTACTCGTTCTTCCAGATTCTCAGTGACATGAAATGTGATGACAGAGCATGCCCAGCAGAAGACCAAAATGGAATTAACTGTTTCATGACTAATTTGACCTTGACCTTGACCTCGCGAATAAATGACGGACGCCTCGCCAGATCTCAACCACTTTTGCAAAACTAATTTTATTGCGATTTATTTTAGACGAAGCCATCTTTTATGCAGCTTATTCGAAACGGTCACGAACGAAGCAGTCCTATAACGACCTTGACCTTCACGTTTTAAAAAGGCTGCTTCTTGTGGAAAACAAATAAAGCTACTAAAACGGCTGCGGATGGTTATAATTTTTCAAAAGCTGCGTGACGTTCAAGCGTTGGTAATGAACGGCTTTAGTTTTTGATCGTTTACGTCTATGTTGAAAGTCATAATGGCCATGAAAAACATCACAGAACATCTTTTTCGAACTCGCGTAACTACCGCCCCAGCTGCTCCATGCTTCCCTCCTTAGCAGGAATCTCTGGCTGCTGGGCTTTCGGTTTCTGCTCCACTTGCTGGGGGTGGGGCGGGGTGGGGGGGGAGGGGATAGGGTCAGAGAGCACTTAGATCCAGCCAAGTGATCAAACCATCCCGGAATATCAAACCCAGCTCCCGAGCAACAACGGTAGATTTTCTGTGTGGCCGTTCGATACCTTGATGGGAAATTTATCGTACATCTGTTGTAAACCCAGTATGTTTGTACTTGACATCTTATAACAAGGAATTAGGCAGAAGACTAGACGTGCTCATACAAACACGCATGCACGCACACACAATGAATTCTGACCACACAAGCAAGCAGTCTCCTTCCTCTTGTGAGCAAAATGTCGTCTCAGGCTGCCCCATTCTGACCACAGAGATTTTATACTATATATTCACTAGTCTCAGCCACTCTGAATGAGGCTGCCCTATTCATGTTTGAAGATGGAGCCAGTGTTGCCTTTCTGCTCAACATTATATCGAGCGGCATAGCAGAGGAAGACCAGGATGTAATTGTAAAGTGGACCCATGTGAAAATATTCTACAGTAGATACTATAAAAAGCACTATAGTACTATGGTGAAGTTTTTACTATAGTAACATATAGAATTTACTAATTTACAGAAATATTTGTGCAGTAAATACTATAAAAAGCAATATAGCAGTATGGTGAAGTATTTACTATAGTAACATATATAATTTACTAGAATAGTTAAGAATTGTGCTGCTAGGCTATTTTTTCAATGTCCCAAGCGTACCCATGTCTCATCACTCCTACATAGGCCTACACTTCGCTCGCTCCCCATCTCTCAGAGGATAGATTATAAACTTGCTACTTTGTGCTTCAAGGCCATCGGACAACACCGCACGACACGGTCTTACAGAAATTCTTGCAGTCTACACGCCCTCCAGATCTCTACGCTCAGCTGCTGACTCTAGAATGCTTAAGGTCCCCCGCCGTAATAAGAAAACTCAAGGACAGCGTGCCTTCTCCTATATGGGACCTTTATCCTGAAATAGTCTGCCTCTCTCAGTCCGTTATTCTGACACTCTGCCCCAGTTCCAAAGTGCTCTAAAGACCCACCTCTTCCGATCCGCCTTTCCCGCTGAGCTGTTTCGCCTTACTGTTACTTGACCTGGCCTGCAAATGCTGTGTATATTGTATAGTTTGTTCTATTGGATCTTAGTTTTCGTTGTGTTTTTTGCGGGTTCATGTCTGTAGTGTGTGAGTTTTTGTAGGAATGTGGTGTTGAGTGGTTGTATGAGTGTTGATTTTTTGGATTGTAAACGCCATGAGCTTGCCTGTCAAGGGAAGGTATGTGCATATGCATGAACTTAAATAATCTACAGAAACTTTTCTTAAGGTCTATAACACGACTCAAGCTGACCTCAAGATAAACAGTTTCCAAAACCATTGTCCATCGAAATCTCGGACGTCCCTGGAGAAATTTGAACCTTTTTCAAGGACAACTGGGGACCTGGCTTCAATAGCTAAAATCCACTTGGATCTTTGGGTTCATCTTGATGACAGGCACGCTTTGCACGGTACCGGTACAATTAATATCTTCAGAAAGCCAAAGCGACTGCATTTTGTCTGAACTGGTGCAGGTGAAAACTTCTGAAAGCGACTGCAATAAGATTTGTCCGAACCGGTGCAGGTGAAAAGTCTCATTATGCAGTTACTCTCATGGACTTAGCGTCTGTAGGCTTCTCCCAAACACCAGTTTTTTAAGGGGTAGTCTTCGAGGGCTGGGGTGAAACTTTTGCTTCCTGTATTATTGTGTACATGGAGTCATGAGACAAGTATATTGCCTCTTGTTATCACAATAGTAGGACATTATGAAACGTCTCTCACTCCTAAAGGGAGTCGCATATGGTGCAACAGAAACACTGTTTCTATTTCCCTAGTCCTTAAATTTGGGGTGGGTGGGTGTGTGTGATGGTGGGGTTCACACACGATGACACTCCTCGACCTCTCAGCTACACGATAAGCTATGTTGTATCATGTATCTCTGTAACTGGCGCGACCTTGGACTCGCACCACGAACTTCGACGCACATTTTGATTTGAATAATGTAGCGCTTTACTGACGTACTCAACATATAGAGTTTTGAGAAAGAAGCACTGTTATTTCATTGTAGTTTCTGTGTATGTGTGTCAGTAATTCTACAAATCAGTGTTTGCCATGTGAACCGAAGGGGGGAAAATGGCAGGCATTATTGCTGTGTGTGAGAGAACAAGGGTTAAAGGCAAGGAGTGCTCCCATAGGCTGACAGGCAGAAATATTTCAAAGAAATACTGGAAGAATACAAAATATCAGAAGAGGAGCTAATGACAGAAACTTGCAGCTTTTGCACAGAAGTACAGTACACAAGGTGGCATGTCTTCATCCAAAATAAAATATACTCTGGCCATTTAATTTTAACCCAATTTCACATATGAAGTTACGTGTATTAAGTCACCAATTACATATTCAAAATCCTGTAACTTGGACGTACAGGAAAATGCAGTTTTGATTATGGGTCATCCCATGACGCAGGCTATATGAACCAAATGTGCCAAGTTTCAAGGGAGGTCAAACTTCAGAGCACAGAGATAATTGTGTTAGAAATCTAACACACTGCGGTGAAAATCTAGAAACGAAGAAATTTTCATTTGAAGTTGTCATAACAGCTTCTTCCTCCCAATCTGTTACCATGAAATACCCATTTCCCCCAGAAACAAAGCACAGAGTCATTTTCTACACTGAATTTACCACAAAGTGATATGAAGAAAATAATTTGGACCATATATCACAAACATAACCAATCAAAAGCTGGATTAAGACTCCAGATAGAGTTCTAAGCCTGATAGGCTGCAGTAGTAAAATGACTGACTGCATGTCTGTGGGTCCTTGGTCAGGGCCGGATCTAGGGGGGGTGCTGGGGGTGCTCGAGCACCCCCCCCCCCCCAAAAAAAAAAAAAAAAAAAAAAAAAACCACCGTGGCAGCCGGGAGTTGGGGGAAGGAGGGAGGGGGGGGGGGTGGTTGCTCAAATATGTTGATCTACTTCCCACCTCATCGGATATCGGCACACTTTGCTTGGTAGCAGAGACAGTATAGTTAGTAAAAAGCTTGGGAAGGAGGGGGGGGGGGGGGGGGCAAAAAGATGCTGGGCCCAGATGCTGTACTACTCTCCACTTGGTATAAGCACACTCTACTTGGCAGCCAAGGTAGCTGGGGAGGGAGGGGGGGGGGGGGGGGTGCTGCTATAATTAAGATGCCTTCCTTTTGCTACTCGCACAGACAAATCAAACCCGGGCAGAGACAGGAAGAATCTGTGACCAAACAAAAACTCTTGGAAATGACCGCACTGCCAGATTGCACAGATTTGCACCATTTTTCTCAAAATTTTCCGGGGGGGCATGCCCCCGAACCCCCCTAGAGGGGCGTGCCTGCTTCGCAGGCACGCACTCGTGGCTTCGCCACTTCGATGAGAAGACCCTAAAACAATTTTAAGCACCCCCCCTCAAAAAACTTTGATCCGGCCCTGTTGGTGGATCATCACCATTATCCGGATAGTTACAACATCCATTTAGGTAATATTCATATATTCTCTCTCTCTTTCTCTCTCTCTCTCTCTCTCTCTCTCTCTCTCTCTCTCTCTGTCTCTCTCTCCCTCTCTCTCTCTCTCTGTCTCTCTCTCTCTTTCTCTGTCTCTCTCTCTGTCTCTCTCTCTCTGTCTCTCTGTCTCTGTCTCTCTCTCTCTCTCTCTCTCTCTCTCTCTCTCTCTCTCTCTCTCTCAAAATGTGGCTCAAATTAAGTGAGTTTTCTATTATATAGATACATTGAGCGCGAGCAAAAATCTGAAATTAGAATGCTGTTCCAAATTGAAAAGCGTAAACTTAACATACCTCGGGTGCTCCGTAGTCTTCGAATCAAATTGACTTGTTCTTACACAAATCCACGGCGCCTCAACGACTATACCAACATGTGGTTTTCGACCCTATTTCGGGGGCAGGCATCGATAAATGTCAGGTCATTGGTTTTTCCGTCCACTTGTTGGGGACAGACTGACAGAGAGACCAGACACCTCTTTTTCCTGACACAAATTTTGTTGTTTTAAAAAGTGATCCAGAGAGAAAAGGGGAGATTTATCGTGACCTGTCATTTGCGACCGAAGTCAGAACTGAGCGAGGACATCGGCTGCGGTCAAAGCGGGCAGAGACGGGTGAGTTTATGCAATCGGACGGTCAGTCTAAATGCTAAATCCAAAGGATGTCACGATGCAAGAAGAGAAATAGACACTGGGGGACGATTCCGTGCGAAATTTGAGAGCCATGTCTGCTTACGCGCGCAAATCTAGACAATGCAGAGCTCGCAGGGATATGAAACTTGATCGACGTCACATGGCGAAAAAGAAGAAGATAATGGCCATGCGTGAAAGTGGATCACCGTCAAGGATGACAGGTTAGCGTAGCCAAAGTGATCTGGTTGTCTTACAGAGGCAGAGGCAGCAGGCTTCTGGGACAGTGTGCCACTAGGACTTCTGCGTCTCGGAAGATATTTCTGGAGCAGTTATGTCTGGTCCGCGCCGCCTCTACAGCCCACGTGACCGCTCCATGCACGCCATGCAGATCGAGAAACTCGAACCAGTGCAAGGACTTCAGGAGCTGCATTGTGCATCTTAATATCTCCCCCCCCCCCACCCCCCACCCCACCCCACTACCCCCCCCCCCCCTCCCCAAAAATACAAACACACACACACACACTCACGCAAACAAACAAAAAACAAAACTCACAAAACAAACAACAACAACCACCATACTATTCCGCTTCATGAGAACGATGGATGTTAGGGTCTATAGTCATAATTTGGAAGACAACGAAAGACAAACTTGATGCGTCAAGTGGATAATGCATTCGATCAGGGGGATCCGAGAGAAAACAATATTACAGGGTTTGCATAGGAAGTTGTGGTTATGTGGGAACTCTTGATTCAGACCAGAGCAGACCGGACGTAGGGGAAAATGCATTTTTCAGACAGGTTGATCCCAGTACTGTGCGAAACGGCCATGTCGGACAAGTATACCGAGGAAATGCTGTGTTAGGACTATAGCTTGGTCTCAGACCCTCTCTCTACCTTGGTGTTTGGAGTCATCACCGCTCATTCGGTCCCCGAATTTTGTCTCTCAATATTAAATGCACAAACTGATATTCTGCATCGTGGAAACTGTCTTGTTATTGTTATTGGTGGTAGTGCTGGTGCTGGTACTGGTGCTGATGCTGGTGCTGATACTGGTGCTGATACTGGTGCTGGTGCTGATGCTGGTGCTGGTGCTGGTGCTGGTGCTGATACTGGTGCTGGTGCTGGTGCTGGTGCTGGTGCTGGTGCTTTTGCTGATGCTGATGCTGGTGCCTATACTGGTGCTGACACTGGTGCTGGTGCTGGTGCTGATGCTGGTGCTGGTGCTGGTACTGGTGCTGGTGCTGATACTGGTGCTGGTGCTGGTGCTGGTGCTGATACTGGTGCTGGTGCTGGTGCTGGTGCTGGTGCTGGTGCTTTTGCTGATGCTGATGCTGGTGCTGATACTGGTGCTGATGCTGGTGCTGGTGCTGGTACTGCTGCTGGTGCTGGTGCTGATGCTGGTGCTGATGCTGGTGCTGATACTGGTGCTGATGCTGATGCTGGTGCTGGAACTGCTGCTGGTGCTGGTGCTGATGCTTTTGCTGATGCTGATGCTGGTGCTGATACTGGTGCTGGTGC
The DNA here is from genome assembly GCA_034096865.1 of Theodoxus fluviatilis. Taxonomy (NCBI): domain Eukaryota; kingdom Metazoa; phylum Mollusca; class Gastropoda; order Cycloneritida; family Neritidae; genus Theodoxus; species Theodoxus fluviatilis. The sequence goes on along the minus strand of JAWQFJ010003126.1, from coordinate 10,707 downwards.
TGGTGCTGGTGCTGGTGCTGGTGCTGATGCTTTTGCTGATGCTGGTGCTGATACTGGTGCTGGTGCTGATACTGGTGCTGGTGCTGGTGCTGGTGCTGGTGCTGGTGCTTTTGCTGATGCTGATGCTGGTGCTTTTGCTGATACTGATGCTGGTGCTGATACTGATGCTGGTGCTGATACTGATGCTGGTGCTGATACTGATGCTGGTGCTGATACTGATGCTGGTGCTGATACTGATGCTGGTGCTGATACTGATGCTGGTGCTGATACTGATGCTGATGCTGGTGCTTTTGCTGGTGCTGATACTGGTGCTGATGCTGGTGCTGATGCTGATGCTGGTGCTGATACTGGTGCTGATGCTGATGCTGATGCTGGTGCTGATACTGGTGCTGGTGCTGGTGCTGGCGCTGGTGCTGGTGCTGGTGCTGGTGGTGGTCGTGGTGGTGATGGCGATGTTTCAAAACAGCCGTGTTTTTCGAAGGTAATGCAGAGAACTCTGATGCACAACGTGTATAAAACATCCGATGAACAAAGTTGTTCTTAAATTTTGATTTGCACAGAAGGTCGTGCATATACAATCGAAATTGTTGTTCCAGTCCAAAGCAAAGGAGACATGGAAAAATCTATAGCCACATCCACGTCGATCACTGCTCGTTAAAGCAAGGTCAGACAACTGTCCTCCAGCACAGCTGCACTCCTTCGACCCAGTTTAGGTCATTTTTCCTCTGAAAGTTCAAAGTCGGGTTTGCCTATCTTGACCTCAGCTTTCCTGAAATCACTATCACACCATCCCACGTTCAGATCCTATGTTCCCTACAGCACGAAAACCTCAGCGTGGGGAGTCAGGGAGTGAGCTGTGGCTGTAAAATTCAATGACAAAGAGAAGCTAAGCCGATAGGAGCTAGCGGGCTCGGCCTGTGATCGGAAAAGCTTTGATGTTGCCGCAGAGGCAAAAGATCGGGGTCTGATCAAAAGGTTCGAAACCACTTACTGGCGGCTATCTTTTGGCGACGCCATGAAATCGGCATGGATCAGCGTAAAGTGATACAGCCAGGGCGGCAGATATGCAACTAACTATTCACAGGCTTCAAGGAATGGCAGTCATCAGCAGCCAGCACCCGCAGATGCGATATGGCATGCTCTTTCCTGACTGTATTGGTATTTGTGGTCCTTTCTACTCAACATGTTGGTGCGGTGGAGGCTTCATTACCACTCGTGATAACATGTTGGCTTTTCATTCAGCTTCGTTTGATCAACATACAGGGCTGCAGTGGAATTGCGACATGGGCGATAGCAGCTGGGTTGATTGGGCGCCATTTTGTAGCTGGCAGTCAGGCTGTCGGGAGTTCGGTGCTGTGCGTGCAGTTCGTGAAAAGCGTTAGTGCAAGGCTATATGAAAGGGAGAGAGAGAGAGAGAGAGAGAGAGAGAGAGAGAGAGAGAGAGAAGAGTGAGAGAGAGAGAAGAGAGAAAGAAGAGTGAGAGGTAGACAGAGAAGAGGGAGACAGAGAAGAGTGAGAGAGAGAGAGAAGAGTGAGAGAGAGAAAGAGAGAGAAAGAAAAGAGAGAAAAAAGAGAGAAGCGTGAGAAAGACAGAAAGGGAGAGAGAAGAAAGAAAGATAGATATAGAAAGAGAGATAAATGAGAGATAGAAAATAAGAGAGAATGAAAGAGAGAATGAAAGAGAGAGAGAATGAGAGAGAGTGAAAGAGAGAGAGATAGATACAGAGAGATAGAGAGAGAGAAAGAGAGAAAGAGAGAGAAAGAGATAAAGAGACATAAAGAGATAGAGAGAAAGAGAGAGAAAGAGATAAAGAGAGAGAAAGAGATAAAGAGAGATAAAGAGAGAGAGGGAAAGAGAGAGAAAGAGAGAGATAAAGAGAGAGAGAGGCAGTGCAAGGCAAGCGGACTACAAGAGTGTACTGCACGTAAATGCATGAAACACTCAGTTGCACCAGTTAAACCAGGGATGTCAGAATCATGCTTGTAGTTTCTGCGTTCAGTCCTTGTGGAGTAGTTCTGAAGTCACCTCGGGTGAAAACGTCTTCCCGATGGAGTCTTACATAACTGTCCACGAAGAAACAAGGCAAGCGTAAGTGAGCCAAACTTTCAATGACGGCTGTCCCTAGGGTGCGAGGACGACTAGAACTGTGAGACTCTCTATGAAGTGGAAAGATGGCCCTGCAGGCACAGTCTAGACTTGCGAGGGTGGGGACGAATGAGACACTGGGACTCAGATGATGTTGCTGGGGCTGCGTCAGCTGACGTGACCACGTGACACCTTTCCCAGGGGACTGAGCCTAACGTCTCCTCACTCTCTGAAGGGAGGTGCTTGCCAATTAGACGGGGTACGCCATTGGGGTACTTTGAGTATACACGGGAAAACGATAAACTGGAGAAAGTCAAGTGATGTTGAGTTACCTTCGCCAAGAAGGTTATGTTTTACGCTCAGTTGGTTAGTTAATTAGTTAGTTAATTAGTCAACAAATTAACTCAAAAAGTTCAAAACGGACACTGATGAAATTTATTGGCAGGTGAGGGTTTTTGCTATGAAACAATCCGTTAAATTGTGGAGGTGATCTTGATTCTAGTTTTGGAATAACGACCAAAAAGAGAAATTTATCGATAATCACGAAATTGATGACGTTGTCGTATGCGTTTGGCACTCAGAAATCGCTTTCAGCCACTAAACTGAACTAGACATCGTGGGTCAGGCCTGGCTAGCAGAGCATCCTGCCTGAATCATACAGGCCTGGCTAGCAGAGCATCCTGCCTGAATCATACAGGCCTGGCTAGCAAAGCATCCTGCCTGAATCATACAGGCCTGGCTAGCAAAGCATCTGCCTGAATGAATTATACAGACCACGGAAGAGAACGCGTGGCTCCCTTGGCGGAGGTTTGCGCTATCGCTGTAAAGGTAAAAAAGGTGTGATTTTATATAGCGACTTTCCACCATTGATCGGTGCTCAAACCGCTTTACACTTTACCCCTATCGCTGTGCTGTGTAGTTCATGCTGTTTTCTCCTTGTCAAGTATCTACTCAAAATCGTCCCTCAAGAATATAGTTGACGGGTTACAACGTCGACCTAACAGCCGTTTCAGAGATGGATAAGCCGATTCAGTCTGATTTTGCTGAATATGTAAATGCGTTTTCCTCAAAAGAGATAACCTGCCCAGCTTACGTTATCCTGTTGAGTTGAATTCAATGCA
>JAWQFJ010003126.1:0-2500 GCA_034096865.1 Theodoxus fluviatilis | reverse complement strand
AAAAATCCTCCCGACTAAGTATTAGTCTGACCCAGAATATTATTTCCTTCTTCAGCCGCTTGCTATAGCCGCTTCTAAACTACTATTGCGTCACATATTGGCTGTGAAAGATTAAAAGTACACAAAAACTAGACGCACAAAGTGTTGCATAAATTCAGTTTGGAAAAAAGGATGCACGTAAACACATAAAAAAGGTCGTTTTTCAACCAGGACGGAGGAAGACCAATAATATCTATGAGATTTGTCTTAGTCTTTGCTTCTGCATCCCCTCGCACCTTCAATTGCCCCCTACAGTTCTCGTGTTCGTCTCCTAGTTCCTTACGTCGTGTGCTCCACATTAGGCCAGAACTATCTACTACGTCATGTGATGGCTATGTCAAAGACCGTAGTTGATGAATCGCTGACGTAATGGGTGTGTCTTGTTTAGTGTGTGCATAATTATGTGTGTGGGGTGGGTGGGGTTTGGGAGTGTATATGTTGTGTGTGTGTTTGTGTGTGTTTGTGTGTGTTTGTGTGTGTATGTGTGTTTGTTTGTGCATATGTGTGTGTGTGTGTGTTGGTCGCTGTGTGTGGGTGATGGTGGTGTGCCGGTGGTGGTGAATATCGCGTACATTTATGGGTGGTCCGTCCGTTCTGTCCGTCTGTCGGATCCGTCTGTCCGTCTGCTGTCTGCCCGTCCGTCCGCTGTCCGTCCGATCCGTCTGTCCGTCTGTCTGTCGGCTGTCTGTCTGTTCTGCTCGGTCCGTCCGTTTCTCTGTCTCGGCCGTTCGTCCGTCTGTCTGTCTGTCTGTCTGTCGTCTGTCTGTCTGTCTGTCTGTCTGTCTGTACGTCTGTCTGTACGTCTGTCTGTCTGTCTGTCTGTCTGTCTGTCTGTCTGTCTGTCTGTCTGTCTGTCTGTCTGTCTGTCTGTCTGTCTCTCTGTCTGTCTGTCGTCTGTCTGTGTCTGTCTGTCTGTCTGTCTGTCTGTCTGTCTGTCTGTCTGTCTGTCTGTCTGTCTGTCTGTCTGTCTGTCTGTCTGTCTGTCTTCTGTCTCTGTCTGTCTGTCTGTCTGTCTGTCTGTCTGTCTGTCTGTCTGTCTGTCTGTCTGTCTGTCTGTCTGTCTGTCTGTCTGTCTGTCTGTCTGTCTGTCTGTCTGTCTGTCTGTCTGTCTCTCTCTCTCTCTCTCTCTCTCTTCACACTATATTTGCAGGCAGGATTGTGAGGAGTACGTGCAGGTAGCGTCCTCCATGCTGAGCCCCGAGCAGTCAGCTGCACACAGACAGATGTGCAGCCAGCACGGGACAGGACTTAGGAGGAAAGAAGTGGGGAATACTTGTCAGAAAGAGGAAAAGCTCCCAAACGTGATCTGACGCGCGCCAGCAGGCAGAAAACGTTGGGGGATTGGGAGGGTGGGGGGTGGGGGTGGGGGGACGGGAACGCAGAGAGAGAAACAGCGAAGGCAGCAGGAATAAGAGGGAGAGAGAGAGAGAGAGAGAGAGATGAGAAGAGAGAGAGAGAGAGAGAGAGAGAGAGAGAGAGAGAGAGAGAGAGACAGAGACAGAGACAGAGACAGAGACAGAGAGAGCGACGGAAACAGAGACAAAAACAGACAAAAACAGAGGCAAAAACAGAGAGTGAGAGAGAGAGAGAGAGAGAGAGAGAGAGAGAAGAGAGAGAGAGGAGAGAGAGACAGACAAAGACAGAGAAAGAGACAGAAAGAGACAGAAAGAGAGAGACAGAGAAAGACAGACAGACAGACAGACAGACAGACAGACAGACAGACAGACAGACAGACAGACAGACAGACAGACAGACGGACGGACGGACGGACGGACGGACGGACGGACAGACAGAGAGACAGACAGACAGGCAGACAGGCAGACCAGGGCCGGACCCGGGGGGGGGGGGGGTTACCGGGGTTGCGGGACCCCCCCCCCCTAGGAAAAGCATGTACCTTGGTTTGAGTTTTTATATATATATATATACATATATATATATATATATAATTAATATATATATTATATATATATATATATGATATATATATTTTGTGTGTGTCTCCAAAACAATGCTGCTCTTACCCCCTCAAACAAGGCCCAGAATGCACCAGATTGCACAAATTTTAACCGTTTTTCAACATTTTCCGGGGGGGCATGCCCCCGGACCCCCCTAGTTTGCGCGCCTGCTTGGCAGGCGTGCGCTCGTGGCTTCGCCACTTCGCTGATTTGTCCCCCCCAACCAAAAAGGACCCCCCCCCCCCCCACAACTCATTTGGTCCGGCCCTGCAGACAGGCAGGCAGGCAGGCAGGAAGCAGGCAGAGACAGGCAGACAGGCAGGCAGGAAGGCAGACAGACAGACGGTCAGAGAGTACAGAGGGAGAGAGACAGAGAGAGAGAGAGAGAGAGAGAGAGAGACAAAGAGAGTAGTGGACTGGAGGCAGAAGTCTCATAGGTCCGTTGAAGTTCACATGATCCTCGATACTGCCCCTCCACTCCACACACATCCTCTCTCTCCCCCCAC
>JAWQFJ010003125.1:40000-58381 GCA_034096865.1 Theodoxus fluviatilis | reverse complement strand
ACTATCTTGAGCAAATTTTGCATGCGGATGTAGATATGGGAAATAAAATTTGTTTTGAAATATATACATCCTGTTTGTCCTTATTTTCTCTCTACTAGTACTACATCACTGACCCTATCTTAATGGTCTTTTTGTCACAATTTGGGAGTCCTTTGACAGAGGAAAGATACAAAATTGCATAAATTTTGATTTAAAAGCCTTAAAACACTTTTAAAAAAGTAAAATTAAAAAAAAATTGATACATGTCTTCTTTTTAACAGTATAATAATGTACTTTCAAAAAAAAGAAAGGACAAATATTGCTTTGAATTACCTCCTCTTTGACACCATAACATAGCCTTAATAAAAAATTAACATGAAATCAAGTCCCAGACTGTTGGCTGTACAATGAACACATATCACCCCTTCCATAATTTTTTAATGTGTTGTTGGCAGTACAAAATGGGCTCATCTGCAGTTTACCATACTGTTCAACTTTTGCATTTGGTTCTTGATTTTCATCAAGATCGTTCTCGTTGTGTACGAGTGAACCTCTAGGCGTATGAACGTCTATTAGAGTGTCCAAGTGTTGACACGATCACGATGAAGATTGAAGGGAATCGAAATTGGGTCACATTTCACAAAATAGCCGTCTGACGATTAAATAACCATACATTTAGCATCAAGATCGTTCTCGTTGTGTACGAGTTAACCTCTAGGCGTATGAACGTCTATTGTTTCGGCTGCACGAGTGTCCAAGTGTTGACACGATCACGATGAAGATTGAAGGAAATCAAAATTGGGTCACATTTCACAAAACAGCCGTCTGACGACTAAATAACCATACATTTAGCATCAGACGTTCCATTTACTCATGAAATAAGGCAAGCATCGCATAACTTGATGTATTGATTAACTAGTAAGGAAAATCGAGCAATTTAAAACTTGAAGCGTGACATCTTTTGGGTCGCCATTTTCTTTGGATGGTAGTCTTTTGAAGGCCAAACAGTTGGTCGCTTAAACTACGCCTGGAATGTTTACTGTTTGTCAGTCAAGCCCTTTCATTTTACAAATCAGCAGTTGAAACGACATGGTATCATTTTCTTGTGATTACAGTAACGTTAGGACAACGGAAGAATGCAAAAATACTCACCAAAAAGGACTTGGTAGAATCGGCTGTTTCCACCAAGTGCGTATGGGCAGAACTTGTGAATTACCATATCGCAGAAACCGGAAGTCACGTGACAGCAGAAGGTGTGACGTAGAATGCAAGAAAGTCCTCATTTACATACCAATTCGTCCAAAGCCAAGTTGGTGGAGGACGCTCTATGTCTCTCTAATACCACTTCACTTTTATGGCTAATTGTGGACAATCCACAAAATATTGTGAATAAAAACAAGAATGGAAGTTGTTTATGAAGCAGAAGGTTTCAAGAACATGTGTCGTGTAGTTTTGTGTTAATCCGTCTTATTTCCGCTGAGAACATACAAGCTGATTACGTAAAAAAAACACCCTCCGCCACTACCGACGCGGTGGCTCGACGGAGTTTGCATTTTGCGACTCGGGTTGGTCTCTTCTAAACACTCGTCCGTCGAAGTTTCTCATTTGATTAAGTTGAAACTTTACTACTCATTAGAGGAAAGATTGCTCTTTCGTTCGGTGTATGTTTGAACTTCCGGTGAAAATCGAAAGACGAGTTATGGATGAAAGTTCGAACGTCATCGGACATTTTGTTAAAATTTGCTCACTCGCGCTTTTCCGATCAATTTCGTACAGTCTAGTGCCCGGATTGTGCGCTTGAAAGGAGAAAACAGGCGGAGATTTTCCACCTGTTTGTGTGTACATCGGACCGCAATGGCGTTGTGTAGACGCGAGCTCGATTACCACATTCAGCGTGCGTTAATCGTTGAAGCACCAGACAATTTGGGACAAAAGTATCATCATTTTAAGGAGTACTTGTTTGAAAATTTTCTGCATTTGTCAGTTTTTGAATCAATCTGCTGTAAAAATAATAAAAAGAATTAGAATTTTTTTTTACAACGGGTGTATTGTGCGTGAGTTTGGTCGTGCGCCATACACTTTTCTCTTTAAAATTGTCATGTATCACAGTACGCAAGGTCATGGAAAATGTTGTTGAAGGTCATGGAAAGTCATGGAAAAGTCATGGAATTTTGTATCTAAAAACCTGTACGAACCCTGTCAAGACTTGTTGATGAGCACATCAATATCATGTACAGATGTATATCATGCTAGCCTATTGGTAATAAAGTGGTTTATGAAACAAGCAATACAGGATTATGTGTTTTGACTTGCAAGGCAATTGGCAAGACTTTGTCCAGATGACCACAGTCATCCGAAGAACTCATGTGTGCACTGACAAGGAGGCTGAGATGATTAGGCTGCACTGACAAGGAGGCTGAGATGATATGGCTGCACTGACAAGGAGGCTGAGATGATATGGCTGCACCGACTAGGAGGCCCAGATGATATGGCTGCACTGACAAGGAGGCCGAGATGATATGGCTGCACTGACAAGGAGGCCGAGATGATATGGCTGCACTGACAAGGAGGTCGAGATGATATGGCTGCACTGACAAGGAGGCCGAGATGATATGGCTGCACTGACAAGGAGGCCGAGATGATATGGCTGCACTGACAAGGAGGTCGAGATGATATGGCTGCACTGACAAGGAGGCCGAGATGATATGGCTGCACTGACAAGGAGGCCGAGATGATATGGCTGCAATGACAAGGAGGCCCAGATGATATGGCTGCACTGACAAGGAGGCTGAGATGATATGGCTGCACTGACAAGGAGGCTGAGATGATATGGCTGCACTGACAAGGAGGCTGAGATGATATGGCTGCACTGACAAGGAGGCTGAGATGATATGGCTGCACTGACAAGGAGGCTGAGATGATATGGCTGCACTGACAAGGAGGCTGAGATGATATGGCTGCACTGACAAGGAGGCTGAGATGATATGGCTGCACTGACAAGGAGGCTGAGATGATATGGCTGCACTGACAAGGAGGCCGAGATGATATGGCTGCACTGACAAGGAGGCTGAGATGATATGGCTGCACTGACAAGGAGGCTGAGATGATATGGCTGCACTGACAAGGAGGCTGAGATGATATGGCTGCACTGACAAGGAGGCTGAGATGATATGGCTGCACTGACAAGGAGGCTGAGATGATATGGCTGCACTGACAAGGAGGCTGAGATGATATGGCTGCACTGACAAGGAGGCTGAGATGATATGGCTGCACTGACAAGGAGGCCGAGATGATATGGCTGCACTGACAAGGAGGCTGAGATGATATGGCTGCACTGACAAGGAGGCTGAGATGATATGGCTGCACTGACAAGGAGGCTGAGATGATATGGCTGCACTGACAAGGAGGCTGAGATGATATGGCTGCACTGACAAGGAGGCTGAGATGATATGGCTGCACTGACAAGGAGGCTGAGATGATATGGCTGCACTGACAAGGAGGCCGAGATGATATGGCTGCACTGACAAGGAGGCTGAGATGATATGGCTGCACTGACAAGGAGGCTGAGATGATATGGCTGCACTGACAAGGAGGCCGAGATGATATGGCTGCACTGACAAGGAGGCTGAGATGATATGGCTGCACTGACAAGGAGGCTGAGATGATATGGCTGCACTGACAAGGAGGCTGAGATGATATGGCTGCACTGACAAGGAGGCTGAGATGATATGGCTGCACTGACAAGGAGGCTGAGATGATATGGCTGCACTGACAAGGAGGCTGAGATGATATGGCTGCACTGACAAGGAGGCTGAGATGATATGGCTGCACTGACAAGGAGGCTGAGATGATATGGCTGCACTGACAAGGAGGCTGAGATGATATGGCTGCACTGACAAGGAGGCTGAGATGATATGGCTGCACTGACAAGGAGGCTGAGATGATATGGCTGCACTGACAAGGAGGCTGAGATGATATGGCTGCACTGACAAGGAGGCTGAGATGATATGGCTGCACTGACAAGGAGGCTGAGATGATATGGCTGCACTGACAAGGAGGCTGAGATGATATGGCTGCACTGACAAGGAGGCTGAGATGATATGGCTGCACTGACAAGGAGGCTGAGATGATATGGCTGCACTGACAAGGAGGCTGAGATGATATGGCTGCACTGACAAGGAGGCCCAGATGATATGGCTGCACTGACAAGGAGGCTGAGATGATATGGCTGCACTGACAAGGAGGCTGAGATGATATGGCTGCACTGACAAGGAGGCTGAGATGATATGGCTGCACTGACAAGGAGGCTGAGATGATATGGCTGCACTGACAAGGAGGCTGAGATGATATGGCTGCACTGACAAGGAGGCTGAGATGATATGGCTGCACTGACAAGGAGGCTGAGATGATATGGCTGCACTGACAAGGAGGCTGAGATGATATGGCTGCACTGACAAGGAGGCCGAGATGATATGGCTGCACTGACAAGGAGGCCGAGATGATATGGCTGCACTGACAAGGAGGCTTAGATGATATGGCTGCACTGACAAAGAGGCTGAGATGATATGGCTGCACTGACAAGGAGGCTGAGATGATATGGCTGCACTGACAAGGAGGCCGAGATGATATGGCTGCACTGACAAGGAGGCTGAGATGATATGGCTGCAGATGTTTCTTTTTCATTGTTCCAGAACTCTTGTGAAACAAGCCTCCAGAAACGCTGCAAAGATCTGATTCACCTGTGACTTTTAAAACAAATAAATAAAACCTTTCTCTTCAAATCCCAAACTGTCAGCGCTTCAAGTGTGCTTGTCATGAGAATAGATATTACAAAAACAAACACATACAGACAGATGGATGGACACACACACACACACACCGTAAACCATAGTTGTAACCTAAGTAGGACAATGGATAAATCGATAGTGTTTTACGGCCTTAAGGCCAATAAGCACGAAAATCACTAGAACAGTATAGAGTAAATGCAAATCAAGTCTCAGTGTCCCTAGTTATTTGCCTCTTTCAAACTGCGTAGGAAGACACAGTGGATCAATTCTTACCCTGAACCCACAGGGCATAGGACAATGGAAGAAATAAGGTCAAGCCCAACTCAGTAAGTTTGCTTCCCTGGTAATGGACATGGTGGTATGTCCACATGGCGACAGCAGTTGACCTACAGCCACTGGAGGTCAGTTTGTGGCTCAAAATCTGTGCATATCCTCGAAGTGCATATCCTTGAAGTGCATCCTTGGGCAAGATTTGCATTGCTTCACTTACATCCAGGAATAAATTCTGGGTACTTGTATGGGACAACTGTCATGCATTTTTCTGCAGCCTGGTTACATGGGCTCCAGAAGTTGAGCTGGGGGTTAGATAACTGGAGGTGTGGCCTGATGGTTCAAGGGAAATGTGCAATATCCAGAACTGGGTGAACAGTTGCAATACAGAATCAAGCAATTTTAATTCCAAATGGGGCAGCTTCCTTGAATGCTGTATTAAAATCCAGCTATGGAAATGATACCAATGTTGCATTTACTGACATGTTCACCAGATTTGCATTTCTAGCAGTCGCCATTTTGAATGGATATGTTGCAATCAAATACTGAATGAAGTTCATCAATTCTCTCCAGAATCAATATACTTTTTTATGTTGAGCAGTTGCTAGAAATACAACTCAAGCAAGAAATAAATGTCTCATCTCATATGAAAAAATGACACCTTGGTAAGATGGTTTTTAAAAAATTTTTAATAGTATAAAAAGTTCAGAAGCAAACATGTAAACCCTTGAAAACTTTCCAACAACTGAATTTAATTAAGAGTTGACTATGTTAAAGTTAAAAACTTCTGTTTAAAATGAGATATTTGAGCTGTGTAGCTCTATGGCACAATTTATTGAACAAATGTTTATGCAAAATCATGAGGTTATAACAAGTACACTTATTTTGAGGTATTTATGCTTAAGTACAAGACTCCCAGCTTTTGTAAAGACACCACCGACTTCCTCCACAAACTATACACCTATGGACAAGTCCCAGCAAGGACACTTCTGGTGTCTATGAATGTTGCGTCCCTGTATACAAACATACCACACAGGGAGGGAGTCGCGGCAGTGTGATCCGCTCTACAAGAGAACAACTTCCCCACCCCTGACCACATCCTGTCCATGGTCCGTTTCATTCTGAAACACAATGTGTTCACCTTCAATGGTGACACATACTTACAGAAACATGGCACAGCAATGGGAACCAAGTTCGCCCCTCAGTATGCGAACCTCTTTATGAATAAGTTCGAGGAAGATTTCCTCAGAACACAAAACCTGAAACCCAGCCTGTACGTTCGGTACATAGATGATATTTTAATCATCTGGCACCATGGGGAAAAGGCCCTTGAGGACTTCCACCGCTCCATCAACTCCTTTCCGACCATCCGACTCGAGATGAACTACTCTTCTCAGTCGGTCACATTCCTTGACACACGAGTATCAATAAGAGAAGGTGACCTCATCACCTCCCTGTATCGCAAGGCAACCAATACCGGCCAAACGCTCCACTCCGCCAGCTTCCATCCGAGACACACCAAAGAAGCCATCCCCTATGGACAGACCCTGCGGATCCATTGGATTTTCTCAGATCCTATCGATAGAGACGCTCATCTACAAGATCTGGAATTCACACTCCTTCATGGCGGTTACCGCAGGGAATCTATCCGCAGACAGTTCCGCAGGGCGATCTCCAATGAACCCACAGACAGGTCTACTAACCCATCGGAGGAGAGACACTGAGGCCAGCAGAGTCCCTTTCATCACGCAGTATTTCAGTGGCGCTGAGAAACTACAACCGGAACTCGGACACCTCCAACATCTCATCTGCCATGACCAATACATCTCAGAGGTACTTTCTGAACCACCCATGGTAGCCTTCTGACAACCTCCCAACCTGAGAAGTAGAATAGTCCGCAGCCGGCTCCTCGATTCTACAGAGGATGCCGTGCTACCTTGCAAGGCTGCCAGATGCTCGACCTGCGCCATCCTCTGCACCGAGACCACTATAGTCAGAGACCACGTGACACACCAAGTAAGGGGCCAGTACTCGTGCTCCTCCAGCTACGTGGTCTACCTCATCAGTTGTCGCAGAAGATGCAGGGACGCATGGTATATCAGAGAAACTATCCAACAGCTCCGCCAGAGCATGAACAGCCATCGCGCAACCATCAGGAACCGCTCCCCCCTGCGGGTCACGCCACCTCTGACATGCTCGTCAGTGTGCTGAGAGGTGGACTGACTGACCTACAGCGACGCCGAGTGGCTGAGCTCACACTCATATTGAAATTCCAAACCCAAGAGAACGGCCTCAATAGGGACATGGGACTCTTGAGTCACTATGGATGAAGCTGTCCCCACACGCACTTTGAGTGCGGACCCTGCTGTGGCCACTCTTTCCCTGTGTTGTTTGTGCAAAACTCTCCTTTCAGCCTCCCTCACTAAACTTTCCTCACTGCCTCACCGCCCTGCACGTGATATACCTGCCCCTATCACACTATATATTTCTATTCCGTAGCCAGCCTTGTTACTTTGGCCTGACAAAGAAGCTGTGACTTCGAAAGCTCGCCGTAAGAGATCCAGAGCACCGCTGCACGCCCCTGCAAACCCACTACCTCTCCATCCCGTAGCGGGAACTCTTCCCTCATCGGCTGCAGAATCACCCCCAAACGGCCCTTTTCAGGGCCCCATCTGCTCAAGATAGAACTTTTGTCGTTTGCTTGTCATTTATTCTCTTCAGTAACTATACAACCGACCCCAGCACTAAAATATCTCCTAAGTACAAGACAAGCAATGCCATGCAAAAATGACTTTCTATGAAGAAATGTGACGAGGCATGAGAAATAAGGCTAAAGTTAGCAAAACAATTTTTGAGCAAATGCTGAGAAAAGACATAAGTGCACTATGTAGCATAACTGATTTCTAGAACTTTACACAATTGTAAACAATAAAAAAATTCACCTATGAACATGCCATTTTCTCAGGAATATGTGGTTGCAATATCTCCGTCATTTTCCCCGAGTTCAGCCTTGTTTTCTCCTGCACAGTCACGATTGTGAGGAGGTCCATCATGGGACGGTGGGGGAGCAATGTATCAGGCAGATGGGGCCATGTATGACAAACCAGGTGAAAGCTTTTGGATCAGTTTCTGAGCAATCACCCTGCACAGTCATCAGCAATGCACCGTTTTCTATGCCTCATCAGAATCCTCAAACCCTTCACATCACCAACCAAAACGACAAGCAATAGTAATTTTACCCACGCTAACCACACACCCGACGACGCATACGAAGTGGAAAAATAACGACCCAGAAGAAGAACAAAAACCACATCCACTCACCCTACGATCCGGAATGACCACGCTAACTGAACTAAATAGGAAAAACCCCAGGCCGGCACGAGAAAATGAACAAAATCATACTGAACCTGGAACAACTGAACTAATCAACGGCCCCGAGGAGATACTAAAAAAAGCATGCAAAGCGAGTGGAAAATACGGCCACGCACCAACCCAGCCCTGCAGCACGTGCACAGGGCACTAAGTCTTAATTAACCCTCCCAAAAATGTAATTAACTATTTCAAAACCATGATAACACCTAGCAAACTCCGTGCAAAACAATCAAAAGCCTAACGCTGAACTAAAAGACAGACAAAACCGTTTAAAGGCCCCAAAGCCCCACCCGATAAACTTATTTAAAGAACACATTTTTCTCTCGAGTCGTGACAATGAACAATCATGTATCTCTACTCAATGGTGATACATCATCACCACAGTTTATATACTTCTGGTGGTAGCAAATTCAAAATTCAAAAATGAAGGGGAGAAAAGCATGCAAATACTTGTGAGGGGCTTCAAATCATTTAAAAGTAATAATTGAAGTAATCAACTGTTCCAAGAGGTTAATCATTCTAATACTACTTCAGTTATATATGAGACCTAAATAATAATATCATGGCTAACTTATCTGAAGTAAACACAAGACAAGCTGTTCTTCCCACTGCTATGCAACAGTGCCACTGCCGCCCTGGCTATGCAGTAGTCTGAAATGGACTACACCAGATGCCTGATTTCAGGGTAAAAGGTTGCAGCCTTCTCCACAGCCATCAACTTCAGGTCGATGTCAGTGTAGCGTCGCAATGTAATGGTGGAAATGCCAAACAGGGCCAGCATCAACAGTCCCATGAGGCACCTCACCCCCAGTTTGAAGCCTGGCAACCTGAAGCAATGAAAAGGTAGACAAGGGGATGAATGGAGGGGAGAGGTGATGGGAGGGGGGCATTGGGGAAGGTTGGGGGGGGGGGGGGGGGAGGAGTGGGATGGAGGCATGGATGGCACCATGCATGCATAGACAAATAAACAGATGGTGTATGGTTGGTTGGTTTGATGGATGGGATGGGTTAGATGGATGGATGGTTGGATGGATGGATGGATGAATGGATGGATGGATGGATAGAAGAGTAGTTGGACAGATGGATATATTGACTGATGAATGAATTGTTGGACAGATGAATGGTGAGTGGGTGGATGGGTAAAATCATCATCATCATCATCATCATCATCATCATCATCATCATCATCTTTGTTCTTCTTTAAAAGAATTCTCTTGGGGTAATTTCATTCCTGGTTGCTGCTGTGCAGTGCTCAGTGAATGGTTTTAATCCTGGGTAGGTGAAGCACCTTGCCCAAGGATGCAACTCTGGGATAAGTACAGCTTCAAACACGGGTGCTGGACGTTTCGCCCCAATTGCGACATTCGGCACTTCGTTTAGCTAAGATCCGGCCGCATTAATGCATCTGCGTTTTGTGACAAACGTCTTGCTCGGCGGTACTGTACTCCATGCACCTTAACGGTGCGCGTGATTCGGGTGTAATCTTAAGCTAAACGACGTTCCGAATGTCGCAATTGGGGCGAAACGTCCATGCACTGCACCCACCAGCCACAAGTAACTGCAGGTCAACAGCTTAGCCACAGTGCATGGACAGATGAGATGGAAGGAAGGGTGGGTGGATGAATGAATGGGTGAATGCTTGGATGCATAGAAGGTGTATGGACAGAATGAAGGTCCTGGGACTTCAGCAAGAGCACTAGCTCCTGCTCCCAGGATCCACAGTCTTCGCTTGCTTCTTTGCAGAGGGGAGTCTTCACATTACTTTGGGACACACACACACACTCACACACACACACACACACACACACACAGGCACAACACACACAACACACACACACAGACATACACACCCAAACAGACACAACGCACACACACATAACAAACACAGACACACACACATGCACACACAACACACACACACAATGCACACACACACAATGCGCACACACACACAATGCACACAGACACACACAAACACACACACACACACACCAATGGGAAATGCCTGTGAAATGTGTCCAAGGTACATTTCACCAAGTGTTGAATGATCAAGGGATTTCTGCAGTAAGCCCAGCATTCCAGCTGGTGAGTGGAGCATCAAGCAGCATTAGCTGTACACTGTGCTCAAGCACTTTCGTATTGCTTTCATCACATCCATCACAGCACTCATTACATCATCTTCATCTGGCTTTGCAACAATCCCAAATGGTTGTAACACATGCCGGCAGTGCATGACTTACTTACCTTGCTTCAACCGCTTTTCCATATCCATTGAAGTACATGAATCTTGAGTAGATGTACACAAGCCCCAACAGAGCAGCAGGAACTGAAAATTAAAACAGCAAATTGCACTTCAATCAATCAGAGCAGACAAAGGGAAACATTCTACATTGTTCAATACTGATTTTTCCTGAGAGTAAACCACACAATGGCATTTCTGACAACAGAAACAAACTTTATTTCCCTTGTATTTTTCTTCATCATCTTTAATGGATTTTGATAGCTTGAACAAGTCCAAGTGCTGCTGGTCAGCTACATGGAAAAGCTTTGATGACTGCTACTAAAAACTGCATAATTCCAATTGCATCCATGCAGATAAGATGCAGGAGATCCTGTACCTTGATGAAAGAAAAGGGCTGCCATCCACAGTGTCACCAAAAATATGGGAGCAAACTCCAGTGTATTCTGCCTGTAAAGACAAAGCAATTAGAATTTCACATCCAATCCAATACATTTCAACATCATAGATCAACATATGGTGAACTCTAGTGCAATTTAAATTATCTCTTCTATTCTCTTCTACTAATAATACAATCATGTAACTTTTGTTTAATGTGGTCATGATAATGATTCTTTACATTAATTATAATCAGGATAAATGTCCATATGTTTGGACATTAATAAATAATGAATCTTATTCTTAAATTTTTAACAAAAAATTGGGTCCACGTATTTTCTCAAATAAATCTTGTCTAAAAGATTTATGATTTTGATTGATTTGTCAAATGATCAACACTGTTGTCCATCAATGTTGCAGACACAATCAACATTCTGAATATTTATGCACTCTACTACTTAAAAAAGTGAATTTCATCTCAAAGATATTTTTAATTGTCCTGGATAGAAGTTCAACAGAACACATATCTTAAGTAGGCCTACAATTTCATCTCTGACAATTCTATGAATGATGCTAACTGAAGTGTATATGTGAAGAGCAAGGTTCCTTTTGAAAGGCAAACTGCAGAAACATTTCCATGTTTAGGATAAATATGCATTACTGAGGTAATTGTATTTGACAGTCAATTTTTATCAATGACAACATAAGTGTTGAATGAATCCCAAGATGCTTTACTTTGTTGACAAAATGACACAGCAGATTTTAATCTGCTGGCACCATAGATCTTGAAGCAACAAAAAAAAGAGAGCCTACAGATAACATAGTGGTTACACTGAGAGGAAGAAAGGTACACAATCCTCACTCTCTACGGAGCATTTCTAATGTTGGCTCATTGCCTTCATGTGAAGCATCATAAGGCCAAAGAAACAAATACTAGTGGTTAAGGTAATCCTACTAACCCTTTTTTTCTGACAACCCTAAACTTTTTTCCTGATCACAAAAAAAAGAGATTTTCAAAAGGGGAAGAAATCGATGGTAATCAGCAAATTGTGTGCTGTCCCAACTTCCCTGCCTTATGTATTAACTTATGAGCACTCAGGGAATCCACTATTATAGTATTAAAGTTATTTTAACATGTTTTTCAGTGAAAGTAAAATTCTGATTTTTGTTCAATCTGGCCTCTTCTATTAAAAATAAAAAGTATTTTAAAAGTGCAGGCCAGCCTACTGACCCCATTTATTCTGGTCATATTATTGTAACAACTTTTTTTTTAGGGGGGTGGGGGTGGGGGTGTGGGGGGCCTTAGACAGCCTTTAGACAATGTCAAGGTTACACCGTCAGGTAGCAAAAAGCTACCGTCTTCACTTGCTAGGGCGAGTATCTGGCATTGGATTGCTGTCTTGGACTCATTGGAGTGTGGAAATATCTAGGTCCCACAGTTGCTAGATCTACTTTACAAAAGAAGGGCACTATTAGTTTTAGGGCACACGCAACACACACACACATGTAGCTTGCATTCCACGTCATTCACCACATGCACTTGCACTCGACACACACACACGACACACACCACACACACACACACCACAGCACATAACACACACAAGTCCACTAGCACACACCACACACATGCACAAGAGCACACACACACACCACACAACACACACCACAACACAGCCTACACAGCACACACACACACACACACACAACACGACAGCTAGCACACACACACACACACACACACACACACACAGGCACACACAACACACACACACACACACTCACAATATTTGTGGTTATCAGTAACCTTGTGCCCCTCGCCAAAAACAGGTTTGGTAGGTTATGACCTTTATTTTTATTTTGTCTTCTTTCTGTTCTTTTACGTGGCCAGATTGCAGATTGAGTGCATTTTTGTGAGTGTGTATTGTGTTTGAAAGTTCATCTGAACAAAACAATCTTAATTTCTCTTTTGCTCTTTCTTTTTAAATAGGTGTTCATTAGGAAGTATGGTGATAGCATGCTAGGTTTGTTGTTTACCCACCTTTTTCTTGCGGTGTTTTTTGGCCACACACAACAAAAAAAGTAATGGGTAGCAGAAAAAATAGGGTCAAACTGGGTTATCATAACCCACAACTTTTTGGGGGGTTAGGCAGTAGGTATTTCCGTAAGAGCTTTCAAACATCTTAGGAGTGTATTTTTATTAAAAAGGAAGTAGAGAGTGGGAGGTGGGGTGGGTAGGATGGTGAAAGGGGGTGGGGTGGGTGTGGGGGGGGGAAGCACTCATGAATGCAAGTTACTTACAGAAATGAATTACCATTGATCCAGCAGTACCCAGCAAATATATTCTTGTGTAGCATTGCACTTCACAAATTACATACAGACCCATTTCCAGTGACAACTAAGATAATCATCTCCCAGCAAAAATTTCGCCTCAGGGACAAACACAAGATGCAATGTGAAAGCACTACACTACATACTGTGTGCTTCGGAGTGACTGCTCATGAAGTTTTCATCCCCAGTCATGGGTATGATGGAATCTTGTGCTGCATTCGGAACTTCCCAACTACTCCTGGCAAGTTTGCTGAGAAAGTATTTGTAGATTTATACTTATCAAGTATCCTAGTGTAATCTGCACAACATGTTAGGAGTCATAGAAAACTTTATAATAACCATTGTAAAGTCCTCTTGTGCTAAGATGAATATAATCATGATTACCATAAACATGTGAAAATGATTTGGTGTGACCACATTGTATACAAGCAATTTAAGTTAGTGTGAACAGATGGCTAGAGCCGCTAAATGTTCCCCTCATTAACTGGAGCCTCTGGGTGCATGGCTTTTGGTGCCTGCTCCATAGTGGGTCAGCCATAGGGTGGTCCCTAGGAGCTGAAGCGGCTAATAGGGGGCACTGGGCAGGTCCTACAACACAGATGCCTACTGTGCATAGAAACAAACCCTTCTATAATTCAGGTCCAATAACCGCAGTGAAACAAACTGGTTGCCAACCCCCATACCCATCCCGAAGAAACATCTGCCGCTCATATCTACCAAACTAAACAGAAAAATCAACAACCTGGTCCTCACGTCACCATCTTCGTTAAACACTTATGTGCCTCTGGCTAGGATGGTAATGGATGATGGATGGGATGGATTATGGATGGATGGATGGAGATGATTGGATGGATGGATGGATGGATGTGGATGGAGGATGGATGGGATGGATGTGGTAGGGATGGATGGATGGATGATTTTAAGGCCTATCAGCTTTGTAGGGCTATATTATAGACCATTGAGCATTGAAAACCATCGCAGCATAGTTGTGGAAGTAGGCAATCAGGTCACATGGTGCGCCTAGTTATTTGACTCTTACGAATTCGGTATTGTGTAGGAAGTAGCACGGTGGGGTTCTACTCTGACTCTTCAGCAACTGCTCACAGGGGGATGCCCGGGATGATAGTTGCACGAAATTTAAATCTAACGTATCTCGTTCCCTTTCATAGGATTGCATTCAACTCCAGTCAAGCAAGATTCAGAAAAAACCAGGAGAATCAAACGCTACAGCAACCAATAAATATGGGAAGCTGAGAAAGTCAATCTCCTGGGGGATACATCAAAAGTGACCAATATCAAGCAAGAAATGCATTTTGCAANNNGATGACTGCTACTAAAAACTGCATAATTCCAATTGCATCCATGCAGATAAGATGCAGGAGATCCTGTACCTTGATGAAAGAAAAGGGCTGCCATCCACAGTGTCACCAAAAATATGGGAGCAAACTCCAGTGTATTCTGCCTGTAAAGACAAAGCAATTAGAATTTCACATCCAATCCAATACATTTCAACATCATAGATCAACATATGGTGAACTCTAGTGCAATTTAAATTATCTCTTCTATTCTCTTCTACTAATAATACAATCATGTAACTTTTGTTTAATGTGGTCATGATAATGATTCTTTACATTAATTATAATCAGGATAAATGTCCATATGTTTGGACATTAATAAATCATGAATCTTGTTCTTAAATTTTTAACGAAAAATTGGGTCCATGTATTTTCTCAAATAAATCTTGTCTAAAAGATTTATGATTTTGATTGATGTGTCAAATGATCAACACTGTTGTCCATCAATGTTGCAGACACAATCAACATTCTGAATATGTATGCACTCTACTACTTAAAAAAGCGAATTTCATCTCAAAGATATTTTTTATTGTCCTGGATAGAAGTTCAACAGAACACATATCTTAAGTAGGCCTACAATTTCATCTCTGACAATTCTATGAATGATGCTAACTGAAGTGTATATGTGAAGAGCAAGGTCCCTTTTGAAAGGCAAACTGCAGAAACATTTCCATGTTTTAGGATAAATATGCATTACTGAGGTAATTGTATTTGACAGTCAATTTTTATCAATGACAACATAAGTGTTGAATGAATCCCAAGATGCTTTACTTTGTTGACAAAATGACACAGCAGATTTTAATCTGCTGGCACCATAGATCTTGAAGCAACAAAAAAAAGAGAGCCTACAGATAACATAGCACTTGGTTATACTGATAGGAAGAAAGGTACAGAATCCTTCACTCTCTACGGAGCATTTCTAATTTTGGCTCATTGCCTTTATGTGAAGCATGATAAGGCCAAAGAAACAAATACTAGTGGTTAAGGTAATCCTACTAACCCTTTTTCTGACAACCCTAAACTTTTTTTCTGATCACCAAAAAAAAGAGATTTTAAAAAGGGAAATAAATCGATGGTAATCAGCAAATTGTGTGCTGTCCCATCTTCCCTGCCTTATGTATTAACTTATGAGCACTCAGGGAATCCACTATTATAGTATTAAAGTTTTTTTTAACATTTTTTCAGTGAAAATAAAATTCTGATTTTAATCATTTTTGTTCAATCTGGCCTCTTCTATTAAAAATAAAAAGTATTTTTTAAAGTGCAGGCCAGCCTACTGACCCCATTTATTCTGGTCATATTATTGTAACAACTTTTTTTTAGGGGGGTGGGGGTGGGGGTGTGGGGGGCCTTAGACAGCCTTTAGACAATGTCAAGGTTACACCATCAGGTAGCAAAAAGCTACCATATTTACTCACTAGGGAGAGTATCTGACGTTGGATTGCTGTCTTGGACTCATTGGAGTGTGGAAATATCTAGGCCCCACAGTTGCTAGATCTACTTTACAAAAGAAGGCACTATTAGTTTTAGGCACACGCACACACACACACATGTACTTGCATTCACTCATTCACACATGCACTTGCACTCACACACACACACACACACACACACACACACACACACACACACACACACACACACACACACACACACACACACACACACACACACACCACACACACACACACACACACACACACACACACACACACACACACACACACACACACACACACACACACACACACACACACACACACACACACACACACACACACACACACTCACAATATTTGTGGTTACAGTAACCTGGCCCCCCAAAAAAGGTTTGGTAGGTATGACCTTTATTTTATTTTGTTTCTTTCTTTCTTTTACGTGGCCAGATTCAGATTGAGCACATTTTTGTGAGTGTGTATTTGTTTGAAGTTCATCTGAACAAAAAATCTTAATTTCTCTTTTGCTCTTTCTTTTTAAATAGTGTTCATTAGGAAGATGGGATAGCATGCAGGTTTGTTGTTTACCACCTTTTTCTTCTGTTTTTTTGCCCCACAACAAAAAAAGTAATGGGTAGCAGGAAAAAATAGGGTCAAACTGGTTATCATAACCACAACTTTTTGGGGGGTTAGGCAGTAGGTATTTACGAAGAGCTTCAAACATCTTAGGAGTGTATTTTTTAAAAGGAAGTAGAGAGTGGGAGGTGGGGTGGGTAGGATGGTGAAGGGGGTGGGGTGGGGTGGGGTGGGGGAAGCACTCATGAATGCAAAGTTACTTACAGAAATGAATTACCATTGATCAGCAGTACCCAGCAAATATATTCTTGTGTACTTGCACTTCACAAATAATACAGACCCATTTCCAGTGACAACTAAAGATAATATCTCCCAGCAAAATTTCCCTCAGGGACAAACACAAGATGCAATGTGAAAGCACTACACTACATACTGTGCTCGGAGGACTCTCATGAAGTTTTCATCCCCAGTCATGATGGGATAAGGAATCTTGTGCTGCATTCGGAACTTCCCAACTCTCCTGGCAAAGTTTGCTGAAAGAAGTATTTGTAGATTTATACTTATCAAGTATCTAGTGTATCTGCATACATGTAGGAGTCAAGAAAACTTTATAACCATTGTAAAGTCCTCTGTGCAAAGATAATATAATCATATTACCATAAACATGTGAAAATGATTTGGTGTCACACATTGTATACAACAATTTAAGTAGTGTAACAGATGGCTAGAGCCAATTAATGTTCCCCTCATTAACTGGAGCCTCTGGGTGCATGGCTTTTGGTGCCTGCTCCAGTGGGTCAGCCAAGGGTGGTCCCTAGGAGCTGAAGCGGCTAATAGGGGGCACTGGGCAGGGTCCTATAACACAGATCCTACTGTGCAAGAAACAACCCTTCAAATTCAAGTCCAACCCAAGTGAAACAAACTGGTTGCCAACCCCATACCCATCCCGAAGAAACATCCCTGCTCATATCTACCAAACTAACAGAAAAATCAACACCTGGTCCTCACTCACCATCTTCGTTAAACACTATGTGCCCTGGATGATGGATGGATGGATGGATGGATGGATGGATGGATGGATGGATGGATGGATGGATGGATGGATGGATGGATGGATGGATGGATGGATGGATGGATGTGGAGGGATGGATGGATGGATGGATTTTAAGGCCTATCAGCTTTTGTAGGCTATATAAGACCATTGAGCATGAAAACCACCAGCATAGTTTGGAGTAAGTGCAAATCAGGTCACATGGTCCCTAGTTATTTGACTCTTACGAATTCGGAATTGTGTAGGAAGACATGGTGGGTCTATTCTGACTCCCAACCCACAGGGGGATGCCCGGGATGAAGTTGCAGAAATTTAAATCAAATATCTTCCCTTATCAGAAATTGCATTCAACTCCAGTCAATGCAAGCTTCAGAAAAAATCCATGGAGAATCAAACTGCTACAGAACCAAATACTGGGAAATGCTGGAAAGTCAATCCTCTTGGGGGTATATATCACAAGTGACAATATCAAGCAATGAAATGCATTTTGCAACACTGTAAACACCTCTCAAGACAGCATCATGTCTGTGCAGCTAGGCATAATAAACTGTCAATTCATTTGGGAGACAAAATGTTACACTGTCATCGCATTGACTGATTGAGAGAT
>JAWQFJ010003125.1:22500-35000 GCA_034096865.1 Theodoxus fluviatilis | reverse complement strand
TTTACGCCTACGTGACTTTCAGACGTCATTACGGTTTTCTGTTCGCTTTAGAACACAGCAAACGCAATTCACTGCGGGGAAAACTACAAAGGCAAGGGAGCAATCTCCCTGCTGCAAGTTCAGGATATCGACTTCCGGAGTGCTCAGATCCAGACATCCGATCGCAGTGTCATTTCCGGTCGATTTTATTGGCTAATGACGAGGTTATTGTACATGCGCATTAACTGCATGGTCGGTCTACCCTGCTTTGTCATCGCTAGCGCAATAAGTACTTTTGTGTGTGTGTTTGAGAGTTTCAGCATTCGATTTTTCACCCTCACCTGCATGCCTGTAAATACTGGAAAATGCCTCATGTCCTACACGCATGAAATGCACCTCATATTTCAGAAGGAGTTTTGTGCAGACTGTAATGTAACAAAAAACAAACAAAAAGTTCGCTTCTTACCCCACGATGAATGCTATGAACATTTCGGCTTTCCCGTATCCGTCGCTCAGGTTGAAATACTTCTTTTTAAAACAGCATCGTTTTTCGCAGTGATGCAACTTCATGCGGACATACAAGAAGACGAATCTCACTGGAAATTATTTCAATGCGACTTTTCTTGTTGTCTGGAAAAAAATGATATTCAGTGTGAATGAATGACCAGTTTTTAATGTATCTTTTTTAAATTTCGAATGCAAACGCTTTCTTTATTTGTTTGGGCCCAGTTTTTGTGTCAGTCAGTACAGAGCCTTTGCCTGCTGTGGGCGTATTGCCAATCACGCACTGTCCGGAATTTTTCCCCGTCGACCTAAGTGCCAGCTAATACACTGAGAAATGGTGGTAGTCGTCATCGATCGAAAGATTCAGAGTTTTTGAATAGACGTATTTCAAAATTTGATTAGAACTTTTGCTCAAAGTAATGCACTCTGAGCAGTGGGCTGGCCAAGACCATCCTGCAAGGTACCGTACCATGTGAGAGAAGGAGAGGCAGGCAGAGAAAGAGGTGGGAAGACAACATCAAAAAGTGGACAGGCTTGACCTTTGCTGACTCACAGCGAGCCACAGAGGACAGAGATCGATGGAGGAAGATTGTCCGAAAGTCATCAGTGGTGCCTCAACAACCCATCTCAGGGTTAAGAGACTGAACTGAACTGAATGCACGCTAAGAGGCACTCTTCTAAACCGAAGCACCCACACCGTCCTGACGTACTCACGCACGTCCTGGCTCATTCGTGGAAGTAGCCATCGATACTAGATGCAAATGTCATCGATCGACTCCTTGACCGAAACTGTTGCGGTGTTACACGTGCCCGGCGCCTGTTACCAATTGGTCATTGCAATCGATGACAAGCAAACCGCGTGTGTCCGAGAGGTGATTCCTATGTACAACGTGTGCTCACCATGACACCGATTCGTGGGCATTGGCCACTCACCCAACCTGAAAATTAAGTTCCTATCGTTCACAACTCGATTTGAACACAAAGGTTTCACTTCTCTGAAGAACACCCGCCCCCCCCCCCCCCCCCTCCCCCCCCCCCCCCCCCGAAAAACAAATGTATAATTATAAAGACGTGCAACTTGCACATATTTTCTTTGATGTTTTGCTTATGAAAAATGTCGCACTTTTCCTTTAAACAATTCTTTATAGCAAAGTATTTATGATGTTTCACTGTGATATACGTAAACTCTACGTTTAATCAATTAAAAAAATGCGCGTTCGTGTGCTGATGTTCGCGATTTGAAAGTGATGTGAAGACGATTGCTCACCATACTTTGAACGCTGTTGTGCTGTCAAATATCACTGTGCCAATTACCAGTCGATTAGAAATGTTTCTTGTGTTTGCGGAAATGGGGATTAAATACATGCAGCTGTATGCCATTTACTGAGCGTGCGTGACATAGATCAATACAGAAGATCTTCAAGGCACTGTGTTGCATGTATTTTCCCATTACTTGCCACGAAACTTGCATTCAGTGGCACTTACTCACTTCTGTGTGAGCCATAGTATTTTCATATTGGGCATGGCAACATGATGCCTCTGCACTTTGCGATCTTAAACAAATTCAGCACTGTCCCTAGACTAAAACCACCTCAATGTTGAGTCACTTTTAATGGTGTTGTGCACTGTAAGGAAGGTCTGCCCAAACAAGGAAAACCATGACCTGAGTAAGTCTATGAAAAATACTTCAAAATTTGCATGGCCTTGAACATCTAAAAATAATTTAAAACAGTTGCCCAACAAATGTACTCATTAACAATTTCTTCGTCTCGCTAGACGACACCGCTGTCAAGGGAATTTAGCATCCTTCTTCATTGTATGATTACGTTTAGGGGGCGAAGAATGAATTTTATACCGTAGCTATTTTTTCCATCAGAAGACTTCAGATGCAGTTTCATAAGTTTCTCCTGTAGTCATTGTACTGCATCTTATTCGAGTTATGGCCTGCCTAGTAAGGTGAATGGAGTGTTGCTATTTGTCCAAATATCGGAGCAGTCCTGTCAACTGTCCCACACTTCTGACTTCCAGGTAGTGTCTCGATTACAGGTGCGTACCACCGCTACCGGCTAAGGCGGAGGAAAGGAAAGAGTGAGAAAGAAAACGAGATGAGGAGTAGAAAAGTGCATTCTCCAAACTGCTTTGGTTTTCCAGTTATGTGTGCGTGGACCTATCTCCTCGTGTCACTTCGCTTGCGTGAGCTAGGAAGATGACAATGAAGGATCACACACTCCACACCCTGAAGGTAACTGCTTTTCAATCGCTCTAACTACCCATCCCACACGCACACCGATGAGTAAATGAGACTAAATGGTTTTTTGTTGAGCAAACGAATACACATCCTTGGCGACGAGAAGAAAAGGAAAGGGCATCAGACCGCAGATCATAAATCAAATGTAGCGCTTGGATACAGCATCAATAATTCACTCCCGTCCATCTACATTAATGAACTACATGTAGATCAATGACAGGATTTTCCCATGCGTGCAGTCACGCTGCTTGTAATCGAAACTGTTTGCCACTCTGAACAATGCGGTGAAAATACCCGCGTTGCGTCGTCAATAGGCGCACTGCTGATCTGGTCAGGACAGTGTAGGATGCATTCTGAACACACTAGTCTCAGCCACGCTGAATGTGTAGGATGAACTACTTTCCCAGGAAGTGAGAAGGAGGAATAAGTGTTGACACGAAGGTATCCTTGACGTAAGTCTTTCTCTTCAACCTCTTGTGGCGCCACCTTTGTGATGCTTGCGGCGAACTCTTTTCGTGGGCGAAATCAGTCGTTGACTCGGTGTTGCTGGACATGACAGAAATGGGGCGTCTTCTTTGACATTACTTTGGAAGCACTTTGTTTGATGTCCACACCAGTTCAGAACTTGCCTTTGTCATTGAGCTTCATTTAGCATAGAGTGTTTTCCGCGCAAACAGTCATTTTTACAGAACATGTCAGCTACTTTACTCAAAGATTCTCTCAGAAGTTCGAGTCTGGCGCACGGCAGTAGGCACTAGTTGGGCTCACTCCACCGCCCCACCACCCTTCACCCCCTTTCCCTCGCCCCCTCTTCCCCTCGCCCCCTCTTCCCCTCTCCCCCTCCCCCTCCTTAGCCGGTGCTCTTAGCTGAGGAATGTGTTTTTGTGTGACCACAGTGTACATTTAGTTGCTAGAACCCACCATTTGTTTTCGAAATATTTTCTTTGCCTCTCATTTAACGTGTATGCATTAGATATCAATTTCGATGTAGAGATAAAGCGTATGTTCTCACATTCGATGTCCTTTGGATTCTCTTTAGCAAGCGTGCATGCACGCCAGCAAGCAAGCATGCAAGCAAACAAAATTCCCCGGGCAGAGAGAAATAATGAATAGCGACGTTCTCTAATTCCTGGACGCTTCAACGCCTCTTTAGACTCCTTCGTGGGAAAACCTTTGCTGTGGAAATACCCTCCCCTCGAAAGACAAAGGTTATTCCCAGAGCGTCTTCTGTGCAAACACACTCATAGGAGCATGCACTATTTCACTTGGGGAAAGTGTGTAGTACTCTCTGGAGCCTATCTGTGGCAGGCTGTTTTCGTAACGCAATTCTGTGCTGACGCAATTCATGTTTCTGGTGTCAAAAACAAGGGCATTTGTTGTGACTGACATCATTTATTGATCTGCTTCCGGCAAGATCATGCGCTTCATAAAAAGGGTCTTGCCAGGAGAAGTGATGGGTGAGGGCTAGTTTTTAATGTTTGATTCATAGATGCGTGGAATGGTGCTTCATGGCACCGAATACGGAGTTTAGCGACCAGGTTGTTGCTGCTCATTACCGAATACGGAGTTTAGCGACCAGATTGTTGCTGCGCATTACCGAATACGGAGTTTAGCGACCAGATTGTTGCTGCGCATTACCGAATACGGAGTTTAGCGACCAGATTGTTGCTGCGCATTACCGAATACGGAGTTTAGCGACCAGATTGTTGCTGCGCATTACCGAATACGGAGTTTAGCGACCAGATTGTTGCTGCGCATTACCGAATACGGAGTTTAGCGACCAGATTGTTGCTGCGCATTACCGAATACGGAGTTTAGCGACCAGATTGTTGCTGCGCATTACCGAATACGGAGTTTAGCGACCAGATTGTTGCTGCGCATCATTCTAGTAAACTAGAGATTTCGCCTACCGGCAAAAGTATCTCTAGCACAGTTCACATCACGTGATGGAAGGTTTTTGGCCAATTTATGCAAGCGGAGGTCACACGAGAGGCTTGTGGGATAGCCGATGTGCTCCCTGATATACGCCGTTAAAGTAGTTCTAAGACTATTTCGCACAAAACTCTTAACTTACTCTTGTTAAGACAACAAACAAGCGTTTATTCGATACAATAAAATGTTTGTGTTGAAATGGAACTAAGTTTTTACATCTGAATGATTTCTGTAAAAAGTGGAGAGAAAAATAGTATCAGAACGAACTATTTTTGGCGCAAGGCTGTAATGCCAAGGGTCAAGCCTATTACGCATTCATTGCGAACTGTGCCAGAGTCAATACTACTGACTCGGGTTTACAGAATGGCTGCGCATTACCGAATACGGAGTTTAGCGACCAGATTGTTGCTGCGCATTACCGAATACGGAGTTTAGCGACCAGATTGTTGCTGCTCATTACCGAATACGGAGTTTAGCGACCAGATTGTTGCTGCGCATTACCGAATACGGAGTTTAGCGACCAGATTGTTGCTGCGCATTACCGAATACGGAGTTTAGCGACCAGATTGTTGCTGCGCATTACCGAATACGGAGTTTAGCGACCAGATTGTTGCTGCTCATTGCCTGGATTCGATCTTCTAGGGTGCTTTGAGGACCCCTTGGATCGGAATTACCATTCTGTGAACCCGAGTCACGTGACTCTGGCACAGTTCGCAATGTATGCGTAATAGACTTGACCCTTCGCATTACAGCACTGCGCCAAAAATAGTCCGTTCTGATAAAAAAATATCCACTTTTTACAGAAACCATTCAGATGTCAAAACTTCTTTCCATTTCAACATTTTATTTTATTATATCGAATAAACGCTTGTTGGTTGCCTCAACAAGAGTGAGTTAAGAGTTTTGTGCGAAATAGGCTTAGAACTACTTCAACGGCGTATGTCTGGGAGCAGATAGGTTATCTCACATGCCTCTCGTGTGACCTCCATTTGCATATTTCGGACGAAAACCTTCCATCACGTGATGCCAACTGGGTTAGAGACACTTTCGCCGGTAGGCGAAGTCTCTAGTGAACTAGAATGGAGGTGAAGTCTCTAGTGAACTAGAATGGAGGCGAAGTCTCTATTGAACTAGAATGGAGGTGGAGTCTCTAGTGAACTAGAATGGAGGCGAAGTCTCTAGTGAACTAGAATGGAGGCGAAGTCTCTAGTGAACTAGAATGGAGGCGAAGTCTCTAGTAAACTAGAATGGAGGCGAAGTCTCTAGTGAACTAGAATGGAGGCGAAGTCTCCAGTGAACTAGAATGGAGGCGAAGTCTCTAGTGAACTAGAATGGAGGCGAAGTCTCTAGTGAACTAGAATGGAGGCGAAGTCTCTAGTGAACTAGAATGGAGGCGAAGTCTCTAGTAAACTAGAATGGAGGCGAAGTCTCTAGTGAACTAGAATGGAGGCGAAGTCTCTAGTGAACTAGAATGCTGGACGATCTGACCCTGTCCTCATGTTCCCCTGTAGCCCTTTGGGTTGCGTGGGATTGCCTCTGGATCAGCTGCTGGAGCAGGCCCCGAAACCCCAGTAGCCAGGGCAGCCAGCTGATGGGGAGTGGGGAGGTTGATGCGTGTGTGTTTGTGTGTGTGTGAGTGTGTGTTTGTGTGTGTGTCTGTGTGTGCGTGTGTGTGTCTGTGTGTGCGTGCGTGTGTGTGTGCGCGTGTGTGCGTGCGTGTGTGTGTGTGTGCGTGTGCGTGTGTGTGTGTGAGTGTGAGTGTGTGTGTTTGTGTGTGCGTGTGTGTGTGTGTGTGTGTGTGTGAGTGTGTATGTGTGTGTGTGCGCGCGTGCGTGCGAGTGTGTGTGTGCGTGCGTATGTGTGTGTGTAAGTGTGCGCGCGTGCGTGTGCGTGCGCGCGCGAGTGTGTGCGGACGTGCGTGTGTGTGCGCGTGCGTGCGTGTATGTGTGTGTGTGTGAGCGTGCGAGCGTGCGTATATGTCTGTGTGTGTGTGTGGGCGCGCGCTTGAGTGTGTGTGTGTGTTTTTGCGCACGCGCATGCGTGCGTGCGTGTGCGTGTGTGTGTGTATGTGTGCGTATGCGTATGCGTATGCGTGTGCGTGTGTGTGTGTGTGCGTGTGATTGTGTGCGTGCGTGCGTGTGTGCGCGTGTGCGTGCGTGTGTGTGTGTGCGCGCGTGCGTGCGTGCGTGCGTGCATGTGTGTGTATGTGTGCGTGCGTGTGTTTGTGCGTGTGTGCGTGCCTCCGTGCGTGCGTGTGTGTGTGTGTGCGTGCGTGCGTATATGTGCGTGTGTGTGTGTGTGCGTGCGCGTGCGTGTGTATGTGTGTGTGCGTGCGTGCGTGTGTGTGTGTGCGCGTGCGTGCGTGCGTGCGTGTATGTGTGTGCGCGCGTGCGTGCGTTTGTGTGTGTATGCGCGCGTGCATGCGTGCGTGTCTGTGTGCGTGCATGGGTGCGTGCGTGCGTGTGTGTGCAATGATAAACTTCAGCTGTATATTACAATTAAATTTGTTCCGCGGTTCCCAATCTTGGCAACGTTTTTGCATCAAACATGTCGCTTAACAAATAATTTCACACAGTAAAATAAAAACACTGGCTGCTGAAGCATTTCTTCACTTTGTTAGTTGAGTTCTCCTGGGACAACTGAATCTGCAACGGAAAACAGAATAGTGTAGTATTAATTTAGAAGCAATTTCTATGGAACAGCGGAGTGGTGTCATCAAGTCGATACGAAAGCAAAAATCGAAATGAGACATGTGGATCCAGTCTCTGATCTGTGGGTGCCGATGTTGGTAGCACTATAGATTTATTTCCTTGCGAGCGTTTGTGGCCTGGTGCGAAATATTGCATTCAGCCGTAAATGGTGGGATTTGTGTTTGCCAGACCAGGGGCGGGTTTCAAAATGCGAAGATCTCGGTAGATCTACGTAGATCTCGCCGAATGGGCAGTTTCATTCTTTGCTTGCTATCGAGCCAATCGTAGACGAGCGTAGATTGAGCGAGGCAGCTTGAGAGGTGCCTAGCTTTTAAGATTCGAGACAAAAGTTCGTCGTGGATGCGTTGACCTGCATTCGATGTGTAAACTGTAGGAGGTTTCACGATCTATTAATGCATTCAACATACACCTTTGATAAATTAATGCTGTGCATGGCTTCTATTTTCTTTGGATGGGTTGCTAGTATCTCGAAATAGAGCGTTTTCTGAATGAACCGGCAACACGTCGGCCATTGAAATGTGGCCAGTTCACCTCTTGTCGTGACGTCTACGCATGCGCATTACTTCGTCACGTTGGGTAGTTTCTTTTTTAGCTAGCTCTTACTGCGAAGCAAGATCTTGCGACCAAGATCGACTACCTATTTTGAAACCCGCCCCAGGCAGATGAAAGTACCCAGGGTGAGGGATTTGCGACTTCGGCTTTCTACGTTGTACACCACTCATGCACTCACAAGCCGTCACGTGGTACGCCACTCATGCACTCACAAGCCGTCACGCTGTACGTCACTCATGCACTCACAAGCCGTCACGATGAGACAGGCCAAATTATGGGTGTCGCGATCGAGCAGGTTGCGGGTTTGGGGGGGTTAACTTTCGTGTTCGGTAAATTGTGCGTGCATGCTGGGCGTGTAGTGTGTTGGTAGCGCGTTAGCGCGCTCCTCGTCCGTGCTTTTTACTGTTTTCACGTGAGGGTTGACGTGGTGAGTGAACTCTGTGCACCCTCGCACGGGAATTGCGAGGCCGGAAGGGATGGACGCGCTGCTCGTTGGGTTTTGGAAAGGCAGACGCTAACCTGTGAGCGTAGAGGCAACATCGCTGTTGTGGTGTGTGCTGGATTGTGGCGCGACCGCTGTCGGCCCAGTGCGTGGCGTGGCTTCTGCCAGCCCAGAAAAGTTTAGCGACTGGCTGCGCTCGATTTATCCGCCTGAATCCGTCGGCGGCGGTCCGCCGCCACGTGACCGGCGATCCCCGTCACGTGACCGGCTAATCGACAGCTTTCGTGCCAATCGAGCGCTTTCGGCTGATCAGCATGGCGGCACAATTGTGGTGTTTGCAAGTTACTATAGACAGCGGTAGCGATGATGAGGAAATGTGCTGTCTTCTTGGTTTATGGTAAGGTTTGAGGTTATTGTGTAAATTGAACATTTTCATTACCACTACCTATGCCCTGATAAGTGACTCCTGAGCCTAGGTGCAGTCAAAGACCCTATAATTATACACTAAGACCCCGTACGCACTCGAGCGATTTTCCTGTACGCAAAGGAAGGTCAGAATGTAGAGTTACGTCCCTTTGCGAGAGATTTTTCAATTCGAACTTAATGCAGGATTTCTCACCGTCAACCACACATCGTGCACACAATAAAGAAAAAATCGTAATCTACTTCAATTGTCCAGCGGAAATTGCAGCGAGGTGACAAATTAAGGCACACATGAGTCAGCGGAGAACGAATTATCGAATATTTTCAGTGTCGAATCGTCATGAAATAAAAAGCCTAGTCTTGTCGTCGCCATCTTGGATCTTCGTTCGCCTCAGAAAACCTGACGGCGGACCCGGTGGTTCGCCGGGTGATCCGCCAGTCACGTGACCTGAAGAAATCGAGCCGGTGCCCCGTCTCGCCCGCCGGCGGATTCCGGCGGACAAATCGAGCGCAGCCAGTTTATTGTCGTTGTCGGCGTAGGCCGAACGAATCATCACCTGGGGCGGGTTTCAAAATAGGTAGTCGATCTTGGTCGCAAGATCTTGCTTCGCAGTAAGAGCTAGCTAAAAAAGAAACTACCCCAGCGGCGAGCGAAGATTCAAGATGGCGACGACCGAGACTAAGGTTTATGTTTTGTGACGCTTCAACACTGAAAATATTCGATAATTCGTTCTCCGCTGACTCATGTGTGCCTTAATTTGTCACCTCGCTGCAATCTCAGCTGGACAATTGAAGTAGATTACGATTTTTTTCTTTATTGTGTGCACGATGTGTGGTTGACGGTGAGAAATCCTGCATTAAGTTCGAATTGAAAATTCTCTCGCCAAGAGACGTAACTCTACATTCTGACCTCCCTTTGCGTAAAGGAAAATCGCTAGTGCGCGGTAGTGTACATAGGGTCTTTGACTGCACTAGGCTCAGGAGTCACTTATCAGGGCATAGGTAGTGGTAATAAAAATGTTCAATTTACACAATAACCTCAAACCTTACCGTAAACCAAGAAAGTTAAAGTTAACCGAAGACTCGTCCAAAAACGTCACTCCTAGTGACACGATGCTCATGCTGCCCGCCATCTTGAATCTCACTAGCTAGGCACCTCTCAAGCTGCCTCGCTCAATCTACGCTCGTCTACGATTGGCTCGCGAGCAAGCAAAGAATGAAACTGCCCAATTGGCGAGATCTGCGTAGATCTACCGAGATCTTCGCATTTTGAAACCCGCCCCAGGGGAAGGGCCGAGTTTTTTCCATGTATTTGTTTGTGTGTAATTGCCTTTGTGAAAGTTTTCACTAGGTTGTTAGTTTGTTGTTCTAGGGGTGGGTGGAAAGTTTAAATAGGCAGTGGGATTTTAGAACGGGGTTTTCGTTCATTCATTTGCCGTGTTTCCATTCTCGCCTCATTTGCATCATGTCCTGGTTCGTGGTAGGTTTGCTGTTGTTTTGATTTGATTGTTTTTTGAGTAAGAGTTAAATGCTCGAAATGGCCCTAGTTTGTGGCTAATACTAAGACTGTGGTTTGAGTGAGTGCCGTCATATTTAGTTACGGTGGAATGACTATTTCCAGTTTTGTGGGGTGTAACGGTTTTGAGTTGGGGAATTGTATGCCGTGCGATTATGCCATGTATGCTAATTCTGGCCATTTAGGCCTGGGTGTGTGTGTGAATCGTAGGTTTCACGACTGTCATCGGCCAAGGTCCTCGTGGCTCCTCATCGCTGTCGTTGCTGTCGTCATCAGCCGGCGCTCATCATCCGCGCGTCCCTGACGGTGTTTGATGCCATCACCTTGAGCTCACCTGGTCCAGGGGAAGGTCGATGTTCAGCGTCCCATGGGTTCTCCATCGTCGTGCTGCGGCCTTCGCAGAAGGCCGCCATGTGACAGTGGTGGACAGTTGTAGTCGAGCTGACGTGAGAGTGACAGTTGTGGACAAGCGTAGCTGTTGTGATTGGTTGTTTTGACAATTGTGGACAATCGTAGCTGTTGTGATTGGTTGTTTTGACAATTGTGGACAATTGCTGATGTGATTGCGTGTTTTGACAATTGTGGACAATCATAGCAGTTGTGTTTGCGTGTTTTTGACAGTTGTGGCCAACCATAGTTTGTTGTGTTTGCTTTTTTGACAATTGTGGACAATCGTTGCTGTTATGCTTGCGTATTTAGACAGTTGTGGACAACCGTAGTTTGTTGGGTTTGCGGATTTTGACGGTTGTGGACAACCGGGGTTTTTGATGTATCTGCGTGGTTAGCGTGGTGTTGTGGCTGAGGTTACACCGTGAGAGCCACGGGCAACCATTAAGGTTTTGTTGGGTTGGGAGGGGAATGCAGTTTCACCCGTGTGTTTGGGTTTGAGGTGTGTGTTGTAGATTTGTTTCATTTCTCATCGCTTGTGCGCATAAATTGTAGGTCATCAATCATCTATCGTCATTACCATCATTCACTTTTGCCCATCTATTTCATTCTTCGGGGGGGTCTGATGAGTGAATAAATCTTTGTTTATCCAACAGTAGTTTTCCTTGAGTTCCTGACTCCCTCTGCATGAGAGGTTAAGGTCCTACCTAGCAGGTGTGGGCGCGACAATGGGTAGTTTTGATAAGATGGATGTCCCGTCTAAAAACAGAATGGCAATATGTTTCATTGCGTGGATCAGATCGGACCAGTGAAAAATGCTTAACAACTCTCTCTCTCTCTCTCTCTCTCTCTCTCTCTCTCTCTCTCTCTCTCTCTCTCTCTCTCTCTCGTTCGCTCTGGCTCTGTCTGTCTGTCTGTCTGTCTGTCTGTCTGTCTGTCTGTCTGTCTGTCTGTCTGTCTGTCCGTCCGTCCGTCTGTCTGTCTGTCTGTCTGTCCGTCCGTCCGTCCGTCATTCCGTCCGTCCGTCTGTCTGTCTGTCTGTCTGTCTGTCTGTCTGTCTGTCTGTCTGTCTGTCTGTCTGTCTGTCTGTCTGACTGTAGATACTATGCAGGAGTCTACACTGAACGTGACATCCTGAATGTTTGGATCGGCAGATATATACTGTATGTAGCTTAACAGCTCTATATTTTGTGTTTGACATTTTGCCCACTCATGAAAACCCATACCTATGTGTGTCATTGTGGACATGTATATAGCTAATCTTATTGGTCAAGACAATCTAGCTGTTGTTGTGATGGCTTTAACCACTTTACATGCCAAAGTAGGTCTCCATTATCTCTTTTGTGGGTCGGACAGCTCAAGTTACGAAGTGTGTTTATTCATTAGTTGTTCATGCGCGCAGTCTTTGTGCAATTTTCATGAATAAAGTCTTTTTGATATGTATGTATGTATTGTATTGTATTGTATTGTATTGTATTGTATTGTATTGTATTGTATTGTATTGTATTGTATTGTATTGTATTGTATTGTATTGTATGTATGTATGTATGTATGTATGTGTTAAGCCCATATGATCAGCCGCTACTACTCTTTATTCCAAATTAGGTCTATGCTCTGTACAGATACTCAATGGCTGAGAGTTTATGCATTAATTTGTTCATGTGTGCAGATGTTGTACAA
Organism: Theodoxus fluviatilis; assembly: GCA_034096865.1. NCBI lineage: Eukaryota > Metazoa > Mollusca > Gastropoda > Cycloneritida > Neritidae > Theodoxus > Theodoxus fluviatilis. The sequence continues at coordinate 22,626 of JAWQFJ010003125.1, read as the reverse complement.
TTTTCATGAATAAAGTATTTTTGATATGTATGTATGTGTGTATGTATGTATGTATTATATATGTGCGTGCGTGCGTGCGTGTGTGTATACGTACGTGTGTGCATGGGTGCGTGCGTGCGTGCGTGC